>VWZU01005450.1:786382-808240 GCA_013397095.1 Sterrhoptilus dennistouni | reverse complement strand
TTTTTTGTTTTGGGTTTTTTTTTTTTTTTTTTTTTTTTTTTTTAATGCAAATCAGTAATAGAGAACACATGCCTGGCTCTCTGGGAAGGGTTTTCAAACTCCTTTACTAAGAGCAACTGCTTTCAGGAGTGGTGGTATGAACTGCAAAGGGCTCCAGTGGCAGCTTGATTCCACATTACCCTCCCCATGGTCCCCTCCCCACTGTATTTTAGCTAATTATCACCCCATCTCCCACAAACCTCATCTCTGCCCATCCAGTCCGCTCCCACATTTCTTCTGTCAGAAGTGATCATAATGCGGAAGCCAAGCGGGTGCTCTCATCATTGGTGTGAAAGACACGTTGTCCTAATTCCTCACTGACAAGTGGCTTCTGGGCTGGTGGTGTTTCAGGACAGCATGACTCAAGGGCAGCCATGGGAGAAAAGAACAATTGGCACCCAAGGGAGGCATTGTACAAAATCTTACGTTCTTCAAGAGCCCACCGGTTAAAGCAGGCACAGCAAACAGAATGCTAAAAAGGAGGCCCTGTATCTTAGGAGCACATCAAAAGGCTTCATTAGGTTTCCAAGATAAAGGTTAACCTACACAACAAAGAAACTTAAGCTGTAGCTTATTACAGTCTGTCCGTGTATCAGTATGGGACATGAGGGAGGAGGGGAGCTTGGAAGATGAAGCAGCTCTTCCACACAGCACAAGTCTTTGGTCTGCCCAATGTCCACACTCTGGATTATGGGGAATATACATCCTGGATTAAGAGGAATTCTGGTACCAGGCCACAGTGTTAATGAAAAAATGCAGCGTTCTCTGAAACTGCAGTTTGCAAGGAGGTTTTTACTGAAAAAGGTGAGCAGCATTCTTGAGGAAATGAGATCGTGTTTTCTTTGGGGACAAATACTTACATTTTGCTGAAACATGAATCTTTGAATTTTTCAGCAAGTTCTTCCACAAGTAAAAGGTGATGAGAGTCACAAATTTATTCTCTCCTTCAACCAGACTCAGCTCAGACTTCCTGTTTTTCTGGAGTCTGGATTTTTCAATCTTTAACCCTCCATATCTCCTAACTCTCAGTTTAACTGAAAGTGAGTATCAGCATTCAGTGTGTGTGAGCTAGAATTTAGACCATCTATGTTTGGGAAAGTGTTCAATATATTGTTTGGCAAAAATTACAGCCAACCCACCAAAATGGATATGCTGGGTGCCCTTTAATATTTTCTTTGGGTTTATTATTTTGTTTGTTAATCTCCATATTGTACTACAAGCAAGACAAAGCATGAAAAGCTTTTAAGCAAAAAATGGTATTATTTACATTTGCCTAATCCTATGGGAAATAGAAATGAATGTGTCCTCAATATATTTCTCTGGGGAAATATTCCAAATTACTGGGAAAATTTTGCATTTTACATTCCTGCCTGTTTGTGCATGCATGCGCATAGTCAAGATACATAATGTTCTATAGGGGTACCCCTTCTATAAAGTGCTTTATGAAGCTTCAGATACCTGATCAAGAAGTCAAAGTCCTTTGAGATTTTATAGAGACTTTAACACTAATGGATTTGATAGAATATGATAGAAAGCGAACAAGTCCATATTTTGTCCTGAAAAATCAGATTGTGATTCTATCTCTATTAAGGATACATTATTGGCAAACTCTCATTAGCCTTTGTTTTGGCCAGATTTTATCTTGACTATATGAAAAATACTTTGTCAGAGATTATTAGTTAATGCAATACCATTTTAGGGATGTAAGTTAGAACTCTGCATCAAAATTTTGAACATAAAAAATCCCAACTAAACTGTTAGAATTTGCTATTATTTTCATCTGGGTAGAGGTGGTTTTCCTCGGTTCCTTGTCTGATATTAAGCTCTAAAAATAGCCTGCAGATATCCATCACTTAAAGTTTCTCAAACTTGGAGAATGATCTCAAGTCTGTTTTGTGGTTTGGGGCAAAAGTTTGGAGCCAGTCCTTATTTCATCCACAATATCTCCAGCTCTCACTAGGCAACTCTCACTGCAGCTGGCAGGGTTAACCTATGATAAACGCGGCCCCGAGGTCCCACTACGTTGTACAGGCAGTAACATTTTTTAAAAGGAAAGGACTCTCCTGCTGCTCCAGTTGCAGTCCATTAGTGATGCTTAGATGCTCCACTGCTCCCACATTCCTCTCAAAGGACAGAGGAAGGTCCATGAAGGAAAGCATGCAAAGATGTACACGGTGTGCTACCCTGGCTCTGTGTAAATGTCACTATCAAAATGTGTTTCACCATGGTTTTGGGGTCCTCCAGCATTTTGTGGAAGATAAATTTCCTGGACTAAAGAAAGGAAAAAGAAAGTGATTTAGAGTTGAAAGTGGTTTAGAGTTGAAAAGGTGTAGTGTCCTGCAGAGAGGGTGATAAGAGGTCTACAGGAGAGGCTGTTGTGCATCATATTGCAATGTTTTCTGCATGCAAGAAACCTGCTAAAGTTTCTGTCAGTGCTTTCAAGAAAATTATTTTTGTGCCTGTTTGAGGGAGGCTTGTGCTGTGTCAGTTTTTGCTGTTTGGCAGCTGGAAGGCTTGGACTTTATAATTCAACTAACTTGCAGCACTTCTCTATCTGCTACTTGATGTGCAGGGTCTGAAACTATCTGTTTGGTCATGGTTTATTCCAGAATCAGAGCAAAATGTTCAAGAACTGAATTAGAGTTAATAGCGTCTTTCTCACGTACAATGTTCTGCTTTTTTTTATACCCTTCCATCAGCTTAGTAATGATGATGAGGTCAGAATGGCCTCTCCATGCTTTCTAAACCAAATTTTCATTTGGGACAAAAACCTGGGTCAAGTCCTTCCCCTGCAGGTAGTTTCTAACTTGCTAGCTCTCTGCTGCAGATGGCAGGGTAATCTGCCCTAGGTCCCAGTAACTATTCGTTAGTTAGTTATTTTCCATTTAACTCATCGAAATTACACAGCTTGTGCAGATGGCCAAAACCTCTCAGGAAGCTTCCCACCCAGGTACTAGTCAGATCTAGGCCTATTTAGATGCTGCAATCAAGCAAGACCAGTTGCCCTCAGCTTAGTTTAGCTTCACACCTGTATAACAGCCCCACATGGAATGATTTCCTTCCTCCTTGGAAGCCCTTTGTAAAGAGTAAATTGGTGGCTTAGATTTTTAGACTAGAGAAGTCTGAAGAAGACATTTAAGGATAAAAAAGGAGAGGGCTCTTGACAGAGCTCAGCATCTTCTCTTCTACCCTGCTGAAGGTTGGGATGTGCCTGTGTGCAAGAAGTCCTGAAGTCTGGGGCTATGAATCTGTCAGAGTAGTACCTTTGCAGCTTTTTATCTCTTCCTTAGTTCTGATCCACATGTGCTGCCTGTAGCATCAAGTCCATTGAAGACGTTTAACCAGCTGGTTCCAATCTTTTACCTTAAAAACACTTCTCATCCAATAGGCTGAAGAGCAGGTGGAGAAATATCCTCTTCCAAGGTGGTAATCCATACCTTTATGTGGCCTGCCACAGCTTTTTCCTCAACTGCTCATCTTTTTTTTCTCTTATGGTCTACAGACTCATTCAGCAGGAATAAGCAGGTGCCACTGGTAAACTATTTAGGGAAGAGGATAACTTTCTCCCATCTCTGAGTTGGGAAAAGATGTCAATGGACACATCTCTATTAACTCTTTAAACCTCACAATGAGTGCAATATGACTCACACTGATCTTTCATAGCTCAGGTAGAGAATGGCACAGACAGGGACTTGCAACGCTCATGCCACATATGAATCCCAGCCTTCGCTGAAAATGTTATAGTGGAGATGCTGACTACTAGCCGTAGAGCAACATTTTCAACTTGTATGAAGTCTGGACTTAAGACCTCTGAAAAAAAATCATTTTCTACACCATAGGTCTCATATTCCTCATTCTTTCCCTCAGTGTTTACAACAGTTTAAAGAGCATCTCTCTCACCTCTTGTCAACTGTTGCAGTTTGAAGGGGTATTTCCAGCTCCATGTCAAACCTTCCTCCTAAATCTCATACATCTCCTCTTCCAAAGATTTGTCCCAAACCTGGTCAGCTGGTTTTGACTTTTCTTTCAGGAGGCATTTCAAAAAAATAATCCCACATCCAAATCAAAATATTTTTTCTACATATCAAACATTATCCATATAGTACTGAATTACAGTACATCTGTGTGGGCAGTAAAATGACTGGTTAAAAACAAACCTAATATTCTGTTAAAAAGTCCATCAGAAGTGAAAATGAGCTCATGAATGAAAGAGAAAAGAAATGAAAAATCAAAAATCTAGGCAAAGGTCTTGATATTAAATTGGGAGGCAGCTTTCTTGCCTCAGAGGCTGGAGAAGTGTAAGAACCAGCAGAAAACCTCAGTATCACTGTCAGAGGCTCCTGAGGAGTGGCTGTAGGAGATGCTGCAGTACTGGGAGAGATGTCAGTACCTTAAAAACTGTTTGTCTGTGTTATCAAAGGCTGAGGAAACCGCTGAGCCCAGGACCATAACAGCCACTTAAGTTGTCCCACAAACTTGAGCATCAGTCTGAGAACACATCCATTGGGTTTTATTTCAGATCTGAACACCTCTTACGATCTGCAGTGTTTTTCCTTCAGCCCTAAGATAAACCTGATCTAGAAAGAGCATTTTAGTATTCATGGAAATCTTGTCTGTCTAGCTGTACCTGGTTGTGGGGCTGATTGCAGCTAATGGGAAACCGAAATCTCTTGGTTTATTGTGGAATTTATGCACTATGTGACCCTACTGTCAGCTGACATTCTGTTGTCCTCAGAAAGCTGTATTCTCAAGCAGAGAGAATATACCTGTATGCAAATGGATTAGTTAATTCAAAGTGGCCCTGGATGACCCCATTCATGCTCTCCACTCTCTGTTAAAACTTAATTCTGGGTGAGAAAAAGGGCTTCAACAAATTCTCATGTGTAGTGTTTTATATTTGATGACTCTGCTGAAGGCTGATGTGCTCCATTCCACAGTCAAATGTTGAAAGCATATAAGGGACATCAAACTTTTGTTCATGTTGCCCTTCCCATGGTGATTGAAATCGATGGAAGTGTGCCCATCAATAGGAACTGGAAAAGATCCACAGGACATTGTGTTCTAGCACATGTCCTAAGGACAACCTTTTAAAATCAAATATTAGGGGAATAAAAGGGAAAAAACCCGAAACCCCAAAACCACCTTGCACATTTTTCATAAAGTGTCTGTTACCTAACAATTTACTGACAAGAAGGAGGAGAGAGAGAGAGACTGGGGAGCTCATCTCCTCAAGGTTTTGATATTGGTTCTGTTTCTTGCTACAACAGAACTTTTGATCAATTATGTAACTTTGATTCCCTTCTCCTTTACACCCTCCCTTTATTGTCTGCTTGGGCTGTGATATGCTTTTTTTGCACATTTATTGTAGATAGTGCCTTTGGCATTCACGCAAAGGCTGTCAGTGTCAAAGGGTTAAGGCACAAATGAAAGTCTATAGCTGCACAACGAAGGATGTGTGCAGAGTGAAAATTCAGCTCCAGTGGGTGATCGAGAGCCCTCATACTGCAGAGTGATATTTGGAGTTTTCTTCAATAACAGGGCGAAATGGAAGGAGCACTGGGAGGAGAAGAGTGGAGGAAATAAAAAATATAATCCTATTAAAAAATCCTACCTTTGTAAATACAGTTCAGCCTCCTAGGTGAACTCAGGGATACATAACAATCCCAGTATCTTTTTCTTAATGTAAAGGTTGCTTGTCAATGGGGTTTTATATGGCATTAATAATACATTTATATATATACTCCGCAATTAATTGCATAGCATTTATGGCACTGAACAGTAAGAATGCATTATGATAATCACTTCTTGTGCATTGACTTTATTGTAAAGGTTTTGCTGATCACTGTAATTGGCTTGTTATTACACAGGAATATAATAACACCTCTCTGTATAGTAGTTTATAGCACATCAATAGCAAATGCACTCCCTTTATTGGAAGCAATGTGCATTTTATTAGAATACAGCTGAATAAGTGCAATCTGTGTAGACAAATGAAGTTTCTAATGACCTGTCTCACAAAAGAGTAGAAATAACAAGCCATTTATTATGTATTTTTTTTCCACTGATGAACTTCTAGTTACGGTTACACAGTCATTGCTTGAAAAAAAGTAAGGCATGTTTTGCTGTTCTTTCAAAGAAGCACTTTGGGGAAAAAAATATGTGGACCATTTTTCGACCAATGTTGAATAAAGTAAGCGTGACTGATGCTCACACCTTAGAGATTTTGTTGTCTTGTTGAAATTTTCCAAGCTTTTTCCTTGAGTATTTGGTCTAGCATTCATAATGAATTAAAATGTCATTACACTGAGTCCAAATCCAGCTCCTGGAGCAGTGCTGTTCTAACAACCCCTATGCAGTCACCAAACTGTTAGGTATGAGGGGCTTGGTGTTGTCCTTACTCTTGTTGTATAGGTTCTCTTCCTTTATTGTACGAAGAGGCATGTTTTATAGTTAGCAACAAAGAATCTAAGAAGGTACCCAGAGTGTTTTTTCCTGTCTGCCACCATTACTCTAGGTCTGAATTTCAGATTTTTCTGGGAACTTAAAGTGGCATGAATCTGGCATATAAATGTAATTAATGTGCATTTGTTTATCCAAGCATCCCCAAATGTGATCAATGTCAATCAAGTGCCTAACCACTTCTGAAACCCTGAATCTGGGTAAACAACATTGTTGTTTTCAGACCTGGTACAGTTATTCTGCTGTCCATGATATAAACTTAGTCTAGTGTTCAGCACCTGAAGATGATGAGTGCTAGTTTTTTGTCATAAACTCGGTGGGTCAGAGGGTGGGGTTAATAATGCCAAAGTTGTGGGTTTGATCCCCACATCAGCCATTCACTTAAGAGTTGGACTTTTGCTTCTCTTCCAACTCAGAATGTTCTATGATCCTGTGATACATGCTTGCTTCTTCTCAGCTGTCATTTTTTTTACTGTAGACTTGCAAATACCCTTGATTCTATTGTAATTCAGGGTATTTCTGGAAAGCAGGAGCTAGGAAATGTCTGCACCACGGGCAGAACCCTCAGCTGTTGGCACGCAGACTGGCTCAACCCAGTTTTAACACAGAGAAACTCTCTTCTCTGAGTGGGAGTTTCAGTGGGGAGGGTTTTGCCTCTTGCCTGCTGAGATCTCAGATTAGAGTATCACAGCTTGCAAGAAGTTTCAAGACTCCAAAAATACTGGAGGTCAAGAAAACTTTTCTTCGTGACATACACAGCATTTTCCAATTGCTATATTTTTTTTGCAGTATGTTCATGAAATGAGCTTGGGAGGCAGAAAATCTCTCTATGTAAATATTTTAGCTCTCTGAGTAAACTGTATCTAGTGCTTTTACCCAGAATCTGGGCCTCTTAAGAGCCTTAGACTTAGAGATGGAAGAAATTTTAAATAGGCCTACTATTACATTGTTCTTAGAATGTTATTTTAGGCAGAATTCACTTTTTCTACCTTTATCACAAAAATATTAAGCATAAAGTTTAAGTTAGTCATCTAGTCTCCTCCTATGGGCAGTGGAGAGAGAGAGGAGCTTCCAAACTATGATTCATCCTGTCCTAAGACAGATCAGATAAATTGTACTTCAAAGTTTCCCTTCTCTCTCTCCTCACTGAATCAGGAATGAACCTATGGCAATTAACTTAGATTTAGATATCTCACTTTTCAACACCTAAAGAGAGGTAAGATGAATCGCAACTTTCACCTTTTCAGGCCACAGTTTTCTATCTGTATCATATGAAGGATGATACTTGACTTTTCTGAAACCCCAGGCAAGATCTATGAAGAAAAATTGCTATATAAAAACTATGGATTTTAGAAGTTGGGGGTTTGTCCTAAAAAGAAAAGGTGTCTCTTTTCAATAATGTGTTTGCTTCATAATATCAGGGAAAGAAGAGGAGGGATTGCATCCTTATCAGCCTGAGCAATAGAGATAATATTATCAGTTTTAATTCTTCTTTAAAGTCAATTTCCATTTTCATTTTTGTATTTTAGTTTGCTACCACTCAAATGGTCAGGACAGAAAGTGAACCAAAAAAACCTCCCCAAAAGCTTAAAATTAAAAGTAGTGGTGTGTACCATCAGAGTCTTTAGAATGGGTATTCATAATTAAGAAAAGTATTTTTATCTTTAAAACTGGCTTGCTTTGGAATCTGTGATAGAAAATGAATATGTCCCCTTGTAATATCATTTGCAGAGAAATAATTTTCGAGGCAGCACTGCACTGAAACATTTTCCCCCAGGGAGGATAAACAGTTGGCTTCAATTAGTGAGGGACTGTTTCATTTCTTTTCAATTTTAAGGACAGTCTTGCAGCCTGATCCTGCACAGGAGAAGAGAAAGCTCTACACAGGGCAATAGACTGCAGGTGGAAGACTGAGGCTTAAATTCTTGCCTTGCCACAGATATTCTCCTCGACCTTGAGGAGGTTACTTAGGATCAGGCTATTATTTTCACTCCATTTCTATCTGGTGACTGTTATTACCTTTGACTGTCTGAATATACATGTAAAATTGGTCGAACATCTTGCTCTGACTCCAGTTTCCTTCTATAAAATAATATTGGTGCTGCAAGGATACATGCATTAAAGATTATTAGGTGCTCAGGTTCTCTAATCATTAGTTCCACAGAAATAACTTGGTTAGATAAATAGAGGTGTTCAAAAGTGTCAAATGTGTTTCACTGCTCAAATCTCACATAAAGTCAATGGGCCTTGGGTGTCTAAATATTCCCTTTGAAAGTCTCTCCAAATAATGATGTTCTTCCAAATAGTTGCAGCCAGCTTTGTGGGCCTGATTCCTTACACTTTTACAATGGAATCAGCTCTATATTTTTTCAATAGGAGAAGCTGCCTATGGATCCCTGTGCAAAGTGAGGAGGACATGTTCCGTGCCAAGGCAGGTTTGTTTTATAAAACGAGTTGAGACCTGAACAATGAACCAGACTGGAAGAGTGTTAAAAATAAGGGAAAAGTAACTTAAGTACCTTAGGATTGAGGGAACGCTTTCTTTTACCATCAAACCTTAAATGTAGGAATTGAAAGTTAATAAAATACTTTCTGTCCATTAACTACTATATGAATGGTAATTAATTCCCAAAAATCTTTATTTTATCTATCTCTGGAGTCACTGATGAAGGGCCAGATGCATTGATTATAAACCACAAAATACTAACACTTCCAAGAAGACAGCCAATTAACATGAAATTATATTGCCACAATGTAAGGTACATTGGATGTGTTGCTTTCTGGTTGGGGTTCTTTTTTCCTTTTTTTTTTAATGATTATGAATATTATTATTAATAATATTAATAATAATAATAATAGTAGCTAATGAAAAAGAGGTGTGGAAGAGCGGGCCAGAACCACAGGTAAGGGGGAATGAAGATTGTGTGAGTTTGACAACTTGAGAGACTGGACTAAACCAACATAGTCTCTCCACTTGCTAGATCAGAAATCCAATTTGTTATCTTTCTTGCGGCAGTGCCTAGAAGACCAGGCAGGAATGACAACACCAGGTTCACTGTACAACACAGAACAGACAGAGGTCATCTTTTCCTTAAAAAATTAGTCTCTAAAGACAACCAGAGGCAGTGTCTGAATATAGAGTTGTCATACAATGTCTTCTCGGGTGTGACAAAAAACATTGTGCTGTGTTGCACAGTTAGGAGAGAAATTAGCAGATCAGGTTGGGGGCTGTGGAGTTAGGGTCTGCCCAGGGCAAGAACACAGTAGGATGGCCTTCAAGCAAAGCTCTTTTTGGTGACACATCTTCTGACACAAAGCAAGTGACATCGTGAATAACACACACAAGAGCTTAAGCCAAAAGCACAGCATCTTTCTTGGCAGGGGCCATTCTCCCACACTCACACCACAACAAACAGCTGCCTTTGGTGTACAAGTCTGCTAGCAGAAAAAACCTGAAGTTTAGCAGGTATCTGAGGGACATAACAAGGAGCCTGTTATGCCACCATGCCACTTGCTACAGAGGAGGCAGGTCTGTGGGCACTGAGGTAGAAAGAAGGGTGCAAGGATATAGGTGTCCCTAAATACCAACTGTATCTTTACAGAGAGCTTTTCAAAAGGACCAAGGCCACCTAAAACTAAACAGAGGTCAAAAATCATGTTCACAACAGAAATTCAAATCCAGTGTCTGCAATTAACTGAATCTATCCATGTGTCTCCTTGGTCTCACTATGTGATCCCACACTCTTCCCTGGTATTACAGGCAATGGGGTTTTATTAGAGCCTCTAATGTTTCCTTTTTGAAGTTTGGACTTTGAGAGGAAAGGCCAAAATACTGGACCACTAGCCATCCTTTTGGTGTTTCTATCTAGACAAAAAGGAAATTAATAGGGTTTAGATCTAGATGAAATCTTTAGTTCTCATTTAACCTTCTGCATAAAATTTCACCCAGATGACCTGTGCTGAGACTTCTGGATTGTATTTGACTGAAGAATAAATAAATTTAGCCAGACAATGGCTCTTTTGAGGCTTCAGTACAACTTTGATATCAAACAGGTTGGAATTGCAGAAATGAACCTTCTAAAAAAGCTTTTAATAATTCAATTCAATTAGTAAGGATTCATTTTGGTGATCAATTACATGTAACAAGTAGGATATATTTTTCCATCAAATACCTAAATGCGTATGCCTTCCCAAGTTTCCCCCACAAAATATCAAGGGGCAATGTTTTCCTGGGGCAAAATTTTCCAGATTTTTCTAGAGAGACCCTTGAAAAAACACAACTGGGTAATTCCCCTAAAACTGACTGGGTGGAAATATCCATGTTTATGGAAAATGGAGTTCATTCAGAACAATAAAACAGAAGTGTCCCGGAAAGCAAATATTCCCATGCAGAGGATGCAATCTGCATGGCTCCTTCTAAGTGGTCCCAGTGCTGTCATTTCCTTTTTGCCACATGTCCATACAAAACCAAAAGTTTCTTCTTCAGTTTCAATCTTCCTATTCTGACCATGTGCCAAAGAGATGAGATATTCCTGGTGCTTTTCAGAAAGTTATGCTATCCCCAACTCAAAAGAAGTGCCTCATTTGCCTTAGCCAGTGACCACGGAAATGGTTGTACTTCATGTCTGCAGACACTGTGGAGCAACAGAATTTCCATGGGTAACTTATCGGGAGAGAGAAATCCTCCATTTTGCAGACATTAGTAACATGGTGACCTTTAACAACATCGCAAGCTTTCACTCTTTCTTTAAAGTATTATATCTGTCCTTAGGGAGAAAAACTTGTAGCTAAGGATTGAAATCAGAAGTGGATCATAGTGCTGGCTGTGCTATTCAATTTCCCTGCTGTATTTAGGATCCATTTATTTCTAGCTGTTTGTTTGTTGCTTTTTTTTTTTTTTANTTTTTTTTTTTTTAATTCTGTCTTGAATCTAAAAAAAGTAACCAGGCTGGCAGTGACGTTTGATTAATAGGTTGTACCTTTAGAAAAATTTAGCAGAAGGAGATTAACATTGTAGCCTATTATTTATTAATTAAATGCAGACACCCTGTTTATACCAATGCTGATGACATTAGTTCACGTCCATGCTTTGGGACTGCATTATCCCCCCAGTCTCCCAGCACAGTAATGTTTGTTACTAAGCTGGTGGATGTTGCTGGGCTCCTTCTGCCACTTGCTTCTGTTATCAGCTGGAAAGGACAGCCAAGAAGTTAAAGATCCAACCTGAACATTTTGTTCAAGTGTCTGCTCTGTCTCTAACAGCCTGAGTTACCTTGGCCATATCTCTGGGCTCCTTTGGGACATCACTCCTTGCTTTTTACATCTGTACCTCCCAGTAGCTCAGTGTGCAGTGAAGATTATGCATGCAAGGCAGTATGCTGTGTGAGACCTTTTCCATTGCCTACAGGAGAAAGAATTACATTAGTGGGTATACAGATACCTGCTGCAGCTATTTCAGGCAGCAGAATGGGAAAGAGTTATCACCAGTGTTGTTATTTAGCAGTGCCAGAGTAGAATATTCTACTTCACATGACTCGTTTGACGAGCTTGTCCTCCTGCCTATGAAGTGTTCAAAGGAAAGTTCTGAAGGCAATCCAACCTTGAGGTTTCCACTCTTCCTAGTAACTGTTTTCAAGATCCTGCCTCCAAATGCAGGAAAAAAACCAAATGGGTAGCAGAACTCTTCCTGATTCCACCTCAGGGCAATGCCATGGACTGCTCTGTCACATGCTAAGTTTAAGACAAGTAGGTTGCTGTGAAACTGCCCTCTCTTGCACCTTGAAAAAAAGAAAGGCCTAGTGGTGCATGACACACTTCTGCTAGTTTTAAATCAGGAAATAGCTCTTAACTGCCTCATAAACAAATACATGCCTTTGGTTGGACCCACTGTGGTTGTATGAGCCAGCGGAGCCAACAGACCATATATGATTTACCTTCAGAGTAAATATGGGAATCCAGGGAATCCTCACATTCACCAGTTGGTATCCTTGAGAAATTGCAGTTTGGGTGTTCCATAATCCAAATAATCAGCTACTCCTACAGGAGCACATCATAAATGCTTAGGATTGGTAGGGTTTCTTGACAAGCTGTGATGTGCACTCTCTTTCATGACTGTGTCTGGCTCTTTTTTCACATATTAAAGAACAAGTTAGATGCATGAACTAGCCTCCCAACAGTGTCTTCTACAGGTAAGCCACTGCTTTGCCTGCCAGCAGGACATCCTGCATCTGAGCAGAAAGTCTGGTCATGAATGGCTTTAAGGTTTTCTTTTTACTCTGGGAAAATTCCTAAGTCTACAGAGGTACAAAAGTTTTGAAACCAGGGTGAACTCATGAAACTATTTTGAATGTGGTTCAAAACCCTCCTAGAATCAGACTTCTGGCATCTGAATAGGCTTTGGATCAACACCACCATGGAAGTATTCTATTCCCCCAGAACAATCTGAGGACCTGAATCTTAGACATCCTCTTACCAATATTTTGGTGTTTGCTTATTTGAATTTTCACCAGCTATCATGTTCCCTGACTGAAAGTTGAGGATTGTAACAGCCAATAATTAAAAGGGAATATTGAAGAGTCTTTCAGCATTATCTATGCCATGATACAATCTGAACACACGCAAAAGACATTAAAAGATGAACGAAGAGAGTGAATGGGTTGATTTATCCTGGAATATTTCTCATGGTGCGAAGTCTGCCTTTCACAGCCTGATGAAGTGCAGAGACAGTTAGTGGATTTGCTACCAGGAAGGGCACACATTCATTTCCCTTCCTGCAAATGTATTTAGAGCTGAAATTGAGCATAGGAAAAGTTAGAGCCAAAAAAGCAACCACTGAAAATGCAAACTATAGTTTATTTTGGCAAGCTGGTGTTAAAAGAATAAGTTGAAGGTAGTAGAAACTGGCATAGAATTTTACAGAAGGACTTCTCCCTGTGTGTGTATGCTTCCAACTGGTTGGTTTTTTCTTCTTTTTTTTTCTGTCCTGCATTTCTTGTAGCTTTCCACAGTTATACATTGCTTTCTATGGAAATTTCTTAAATACCAGTTGTGAACATACCCACTCCTAACCTTAGACAAAAAGAGAGTTGGATGCAAAATGAAACTGCAGTTCCTTCCCATTCCCACTGCTGTAGCAACAGCATAAAGCACCTCATCTTTATCCAGATAATGAAGAAGGCCAGAAAGTTGGATTTTAAATGGATGCTGCACTGCTGGATGATGTAGATAATATTAGCACTTCTGCATCTTTTTCAGTGACTCTCAAAGCCTCCTTCAGATGTAATCAGCCTCTTCACCTTGCTCAGTGTATGAATAAGGAAACTGAGGAACTGTGACTAATGTGGTTGGGAACAGCACATCACTACCCAGCTTGGAGATGAAGTCACGTCTTCTAAATCGTGTTCAGTGCCCTATTAAATCTGATCTTCTTCATTCATTTTGTCCTCCTTCCTCCCCCCAGATTTTCATGAGTCTTCTGGATTTTGTATATGTGCTAGAAAGTGAATCAGAGGGCATACAAATGCCTAAGGGTGGGGAGTTTTCTGGGGAGTTCCCAGTGGGCCCATCCTGTCAGCACCATAGCACCTACCCACCAGCATCTTGCCTGTGGATGGAGAACACCTTGCTGCTGACATTGCAGGAAACAAAGGAAAAGTTGGTGCTATCATGCTGGAGAGGATGCAGCTCCATTCCTGACCTGTCTGCCTCCTCTGTGCTGTAGGAATTCATCATCACTCTCCTATCAGTTATATTATCTCCTGCATGCAGCCGTGCAAACATGCAGCATAACATGTACAAATATCTGGTCACAAAAGGCTCAGCAACAGGCAACAGCTCTGACCAAATAAAATCCTCCAAACAGACACTGAGTTCAGATATTGTCCTTCTAAATCTCCTTTGAAGGGTTGAATTTTTCCCCCTTTTTATGTAAATCTGTTCTACCTACACCACCCAAATACCAGGAAGTCTTAGAACAGTAAATATCGCTGCAGCACAATCAAACTGTGCTTCAGAAAAAATTGTTTTTGCTTCTCCAAGCCAGTCTTGCCTTTTAAAATGAAGGACATGCCTCTGTAAAACTCTCCTTCTTTTCTGGATTTTTGTTTTCAGCACGTTTTCAGCTGTACCACCTTTGACAGTGATGGTATCATAGCTTCTCAAGTTCAGCAAGGACACTCAGCCCAGGGAGACATTTTAAAGTGATGTCTTAAAACTTCAGAAAGTGTTTTGCCATTGAGTTAATATTAAAGCAACATCTTTAGAAGGCAATATGAAACAATTTGCTATAAGTTATCCAATGTATTGGCTAGGACACCAATAAAATCCCTGCTCCTTCTTGCCAAAGGAATTCAGAGTTGTACAGTCAAGCTGTTTGTATGTGCATGTCTGGGTCCATCTATCAGTCAACCTGTCAAGGGTTCCTCCTCTGATCTTTGAAGCCACTGGGTAATTTAACCTGTTGTTGATGGGGTGGAAGAAGTCCCAAAGCTACTCTGTTCCTATAAATTTCATGAAAACAAGCAGCCAAGCAGAGCAGAGGGTTCTCATTAGTGTTCATAAGCCCATCTTTTATTAGACATCAATGAACTCATGGGGGTAGGGACACTGGAAGAGGGTTTACACGTTCGGCTGCCCATGAAGCAACTTGTTTCAGTGTGTGAGCTCTGATACTCTGTCAAGAGGCCTCCTGTAGTAACAGCTTCTTGGTTTTAACAGGATGTCAGACAGATTTCTTAGCTCCTTTCTGCTAATTTCAACAATGCTTCATGCAGCAGAAAAGTCAGCCTGCTGGTTGCATTTCCCTTCTCTCCTTAGCCAAAGCCACTGGGGAGAGTTTCTGCACAATGTTTAACAAGTAGCTCAACATCAGAGGTGGCTGCTTTTCAGTGAGGAGCACCTGAAGGAAACAAGAAAAACAGTACAGTCTTTTGAATTTTTTCTTTTTAGCATCATAAAAAGTAATACTCAAAAATAAACAGGTATCTGTTATTCAATCATATAATCAGGTTGTCCTAAACAGACCTCAGGATTAAGAAAGGTGTATGAACAAATCTTAATTTCATTTAACATTATTCAGACTGACACAATTCCTCTTCCAAACCCTTTTGCATTAGTAGTGTGGGTTTATTTTTCCTTTGTTCTGCAGAATAAAGAAATCCGAGCTATTGCTTAAAGCATCTAGGTCTGCTGAAGCAGACCTCAAAAGCTCTAGACGTGTGGCAGTGCATTTAGCAACAGGAGAGATGGTTCTTCAGCTTTAGTTCTAAAACCCCATGCTTTCCTGGGTTGATGCCAAATCTCTGGCTATTACCCAAGCATACCTGTGGACAGAAATATGTGGACGGAAGTATTCACAGAACACAGTGTAATGTGCTACAAACGAACTAAGAGGTTTTGTTTCTAACAAAGACTTTTTAAATGGATTTCATATAACTTGGCTAAAAGGTGCAAGGAATAAATAGCATTTAAAAAAACATACAGATATATATATAAAAATTAAAAAACTCTTTTTTTTGCAAGAACAGCATTGAACAGCAACTGGAATAGATCTCCAGCTGGTATCAGTCATATGGAAACCTAGTTTCAAAGAAAAGCAACTTAAAATTAACATCATGTCGGAGTTACTGCTTTTCATGAACACCAGAAAATTCTCTGTCCTATTATTTCTGTAGATCAAAATTTTTTACATGTGTACTTATATTATTTGCGCTCACTGTAACATTCTGCATAAAAGAAAAGTCAGTTTAATTTCTCCTTTCAAAGAAAATCATGCTAATTTGAATATGTGGATTGCAGATAACTAGATACTCTGTGGGCTGTGTGTGCACATGCATTGTTCAGGTCCTATGCCCTTTTAGATGTTTTGAAAGACAGTGGAAATTTTACAGAAAAAATATTTGGTTTATTTTTTCAATTTGTCAAAGTATTGGATTTTTTTCTTAGACTTCATTTCTATAGTCTTTTTGCTGGAAGTACAATACCTTATTTTCTTCCTTTCTTATGTTCTTTATTTCTTTTGGTTTTGGCTTTCTTCCTTTCTTTCCCTCTTTCACCTGCCTGCCTGCCTGCCTTTCTCTTAGGTAATATCACCATCATTTCTAGAAGCTATAACAAGCAGGCAAAAGAATAGGATCAGCCTTTCTTCTTTTTAAATGGTGGTGACTAAGCAGTAACTCCACATAAGTTCTTAAAAGTCAGTTTGATTTACTGTGGGGTATATTAGAGCAGGCTCTGGTATACATTATCCTGCCAGAGAAGTTGTTTGTATGTATGGAAGACCAACAGGATGAAGCTGAAAAAAAACCTGCTTTCTGTCCCTTCTGAATGAATGGAAACAGAAAACATGAGAGGAGAAGAGACAGGGAGGAGGAGACAATTCCTACCAGGAGGGCATTTCTGCTTGCAAGTATTCCGCGCAGTGCTCTCTCCTGATGTGGACCACCATCTGTAAAGGTGGATGTGTGCCAAGTGAGGAACGAGGCTAGAGAGAGCAGCTTGACAGCAGGAGGTGTTGCCAATGTGATCTTATGTAGAAGCTGAAATTTGTTTTCTGAAGGTAGGCTGCTCTCTGTGACCATTATTCACCCCAGCCCTTACAATGTAATTTTTTGGCCCTAATAATGTTGTTTTCCTCATGTGAAATATCATGCTCAGAATCACAAGGGATTCCTGTCTCAAGTATCTCTAGCACTTCCTGACTTCCTGAAGAAACAAGTCAAGAGGAGGACAGAGGTGCGCAGAGTTATCTAAGCCTTTTGATTCCTTTTAGCTTAGCCTCTCTGTGGGCAGAATGACCTGGGAGCACTGTCCCAGCCAAGCAGGATCCATAGCCTTTTGCCATGTAGCTGGGCAGCAGCACAAGGGCAAATCACCTTTGCCCTCAGCTAATGTTAAAACAATAATATTACTTGTCTTGTTCTCTGACATGCTACGAGGGTAATGTCCACCACTGTCTCTGTCCACCACCATTAATGTCCTCCCCTGTGAGATGTTCTATGGTAAAGGGACAGAAACATAAATGTGTCTGGGTCCATACAGCAGATAAGTCTCTGTGCCATCAGTACCAGGCAGAGCTCTCTGAAATAACAGGGTGGGGAGGGGTGCAGAAAGAGCTTGTACCTTGGTAGTTTTGTAGACCTCCTTTACACATTTCATGCAAGTTCTTCTTCCCAGTTCACAATCTAATATTGTGTCTTTGAACACACTACTGAGCCAGAAAACCAGGGGGAATACCACATCAACCACATTCCCTCAGGCCATGCTTGGCCATACTTGTTCTGACATTGGATTGAGCACATAATTTTTTTAGTGGGAATACTTACTTCCCAAGTCTAAATTATAGTTAGTGTTTTTGAGACTAGATTTTTACAGGTCAGGCTTTATTATGGTCTTGAGCCTCCAATAAATTTTATTCAGATTGTCTGAAAAACTTCTAATAGTTCCTATTTTTCACTTCTGGTAGTAGTCTTGCAGAAGTAGTTTGTGAGAAGTCTCCAACCCAAGTGCTGAAGTCCAGTTTTGCAGCCCCAGACCCTACATACTCCTCTATGGTGATCTATAATAGTTATCTTTGCAGTTGAAGGTTGTATTCATTTCCAGATCTCCTGCTTTATTAAGGATGAAATTCAGCTGAGACCTGGAATAAATTCTTTTACTCACTTGGCTTTTGTTGCATTTGTTCAGACTTACTCGTAAGGTTTGGAATCAGTGAGCACTTTAAATCTGGGATGGGCAACATTCCTTGATTTGGATAGCATTTTGTCTTCTGGTGATGTATGCAACGAGTTAGATAGATAAAAAAATTCTGGAATGATCTAACCTAGTGAAAATTGTTATTTCCTTATTTTTGTATTTAAAATGCATAGGTGTCTCCCTCCTCCAAATTGTTCAATTTCTATAATCCACATAAAAAATGTTCCATGGGTGGGCTGAGGATTTGTCTCTTTTGCCAGGATCAGGCTTTCATTTTAATATTCTTTTTAATTCATTTCATGGGCAAGGATGAAAAACAAACCTGAAAGTCACACCTGACACCCAGTACAGATCATGCTAACACTACTGTGACTATCAGTGAATCTGCGAAGTTTTACAAAATTTCTGGGTGCACACATGCCTGTTGGAGTTGAAAGGACAATCCTGGGCAATTTTGGTTTTGTTATTGATAAAATGCAATAAACTATTATTACTGAAGTGGAACCCTCTCAGCTGTCAGAGAAGTTACTAGTACAGACCTTGCTAAGGATTAATATCTATGTATGTGTGTGAGTGTGTGTATCAAGGTGAATAATAATAACTGCTTTAGTCAGGTGTTCTTTTCAATCCTTTCCTTTATGTCAGCTGTAGGTTTTAATATTTTTCTCCCTTCAGGGGATATTTAAGTATGTTAGCTAAAAAGAAGTAAAGAAAATGCAAAACCAAATATTACTTGAAAACGGCATTCATTCCCAGTGGGTTGCTGTGCATGGAATTTACCTAGCTTTTCTGTGTGTCTTCAATTATTATTATTTTGTAGAATTTAAACAGGGACATTTGCTCCAAGAAAAATAATATCAAAGATGATCCTCTGGCTCTGCTGCTCATAAGAAATGTCTTTATCCTCATTTCCTCTGAGGGGGATATAAGGGTCTGAGAGCCACTGAGTTTGGATTAATCTGGATCCACAGACTGAATACTTTCTCCTTCCATTCTCCAATGCTCTTTACCCTTCTTCCCTTCTCACATACTTATCTACTGCAATACATAACAAAAACCCATTAAAAGTGTGACTCTGGACTTCAAGCCACACTCATCCCTGAACCCAGCTTAATCATTCTGAGGGAACACTATCAGGACTGTGTATTTCCATTCTCTGGAGGTTTTCCTTCCTTTACACCCCCAAGACCAATTTCTTTTTGTTTTTAAAAAAACAGCTACTACATAGCTGTTTTTCAACAGTGTAAATTCCAGTTTTGCCTCTATGGTTCATCAGAAGTTGCCTGCCAGATCTAAAAATGTCAACTGGACACAAAACCAAGAGCAATTGGCAAAATAGAGAGTGCTGGTCCACATATAATTGCTGACTAGAGCGTTAACATTTGGTGAATGCTCTACGAGGATGCTTGTTTCACCCCCTCTCCAAATAAATTTTACTCTTTCAAGTATGGGAATTAATCAGTTGAAGAGAGAGGCATTAGTCAATGAAACAGCTTTCTGAAGAAGTCCTCATTGTTCAATTTTAAAAATTGGCTGGACAATGAACTGCTTGAATATAGGGACCCATTTGGCTCCATCCAGGGAGCAGAGTGAGCGTGTGGGATAGAAGAATTAATAAGTCTTTTCTGTTGCTAATTGCTGTAATTCTGAGAAAGAAAATGGAGTGAGAGCATTGCAGCAGGAGAGCCAAGTGACCCCAGGATGGGAGGGGTTAGCACTTGTCATTCTTAATCACACACTTACAGTCTTGTGACAGAGGACTGCACAGGGTACGAACACAGCTCACCCAAATCCATTTTCCCCACTGGCACCATCTCTTTAGGACTTATTGTGTTAATTAGCTCGCCTGCTCCGTTCCACAGCGGAGCCGAACATGCCGTGATTGCCACCTGAGGCGGGGGGGCTGGTGTGCCCCACGCCAGCAGCTTTGCTGTTCTGCACAAGAGTGGCTTTCAACGAGGCAGCTTTCCGGTCATACCCAGGGGAGCAGAGTCTGTGCAGCTGGCAAATAGGAAGGTCCTCCCCTCCCCTCTGGTTTTCTGACTGTTCCTGCGGCTTGCTGGTCTCCACTGGAGTCTGGGGAGCTGCAGTCCAGTCTCGGAATTTGTCCCTGCAGCCACCTGGGCTCTGATCCGCCAGAGATCAGCTTCAGACTGATGTGCCTGGAGGAAGGGGGATTGTTTCTTTGTTTGGTTTTAAAGTAAGACTAATGTCATGAAAATCAGTGTTTCCTCATTAAAATAGAAATGAAATATCCTCCCCTCCCCCAACCCCAGCCGTCCAAAAAAAGAAAAAAATAATGGATTTCAAGCTCAGCTAAACTGAGTCCTATCCTTAGGAGGGAGGATGTGTCAGCTTAGTACAGGAGTAAGTGTGGCTCAAGGGAAGGAGTGTCCCAGCCAGAGGATTGAAGGTTGTTATACAAATTAATGTGGTAATTACAGTATCATCTGGAGAAAGCAACTGTGACTATGTCCCTGTTCTGCTAAGTACTGTAAGCACTGTAATAGAAGAGAAGTCCTGGCATAGTTATAATCTCAGCAGACAACTCAAAAGGGGGGAAAAAAAAAATCTCCTTTATTACTGTGTCATAGATAAGAAGCCAAGCAATATTAGAGATATTTTAAAGGTATTATAGACACCAAGTCACCATCACCTCTGGTGTCATTTTGGCTATACTATGTACAAGACTAAATTGAAATTCTTGACAGGGGAAAGTGACAGCCACAAATGCTAGGAGTCAAAGCCACTTTCATTTAAAAATGAAAATTATTTCCAAATTACTTTTTCTTTAAAGTTTCCTAAAAATGACTGAAAAGGATAAGAAAACCTCTTCCTTCTTCTTTTATCCTTTGTTTTGCAGAAAAGGGATCTTATCTTGAATCCCAGAAGAACGAATTGATAGAAAGGATCCTTTCTAAAATAAACACAAATCCTTATGAAAAAAAAAGAGACTAATAACAGATGTCCAAAATCAAAATTTTTGGTTCATGTGGTTCATGAAATACATCTTTCCTAGGTCCAAATGTGCCCCTCCAAAACCTCTGCCTAACATTAATTTGCAGAAGGTAACATAAAGAGGCTTTAGCAGAGTAGTCTTGTTAAAACTCTGTTTTAATAAAGGAAATAATGTTAATAAGATATCAAATGAGCAGTCATAAATACATGTTAGCACCACGACAAAAAGTGTATGTGAAAAAGGGGAGGATTAAAAGCAACTTCTGCTCATGCCAAAACAACCCTATTACAAACAAAAAGGACATTACACAGAGATTATTAAAAACTAGTCCATTGTTCAGTAATAGCAAACATTTCACACCTCACAAGGCAGAAGCAATAAATCCCATTGATTCCTCTGAGACAGTTCACAATTAAATACTGATTTGCAAATAAATAAATAAATAAATAAATAAAGGCAGAATTCATTGTGGCACCTTGCACCGCCAAATCAAAGCAATTGGAGTGGAATTTAGAATAATTACCAGATGTGTTGCTTTGTGCTCAAAACGGCATCCATTATTTACAGCTACCAGTGATGTTCCTTATTTATTCCTCCTGCTGGTCTAATGACTATTGCCATTCAGCATTCTTTTATTTAATCATCAACATCCAAAAAAAGAAGTATCTTTTTTTCTCTCTCTGTTTTTTTTGTTTTGGTTTGGTTTTTTT
>VWZU01005450.1:759233-786325 GCA_013397095.1 Sterrhoptilus dennistouni | reverse complement strand
TTTGTTTTGTTTTTTTGTTTTGTTTTGTTTTGTTTTTTGGTGGGGTTTTTTTGGGTTTTTTTTGTTTTGTTTTGTTTTGTTTTGTTTTGTTTTGTTTTGTTTTTTGTTTTTATTCTTTTTCTTTTGGCAGTAGCAGGAAGGAAGAATTTTTCTAAACCCCAACAACATCAAATTACTCTGGAGGAATGCATAATTCTTTTCAGATTGGCCGGTTATATAATTATGTGTATTGTCTTCAATTTATTGGTCTTTTACAGATGTGCAATCCAAATGGATGTTTCTTTAACTCCTGGAGTAATGAATGTGGTTTTTTCTGCTTTCCTATTTCTCATTTTTTCCATGGAGGTTATTTCTGGATGGAAATTGACTGGTGGTCATAAGCATTAAGAGAGTCTGAAGCTCCCCCAGGGAGCCCAGTGCAGTCATAAAGTTGTAGTACATGTAGCCATGCACACAGAGAAAGAAAAGTGTTCGCAGGTGAAGAGACTCCAGGGACATGAATTTTCTTTTTTTCTTGTTCTTCTGTTTCTTTCAAACCTATTTGCAGGCAGGGTGCTTTCCAGGCTCATTCTAGGTAAGAACAAAGGGAAAATATTCCTTGAGGAATAAAGAATTGATAGGTAGATATTAGCAGACAATTAAATAATCTGGCCCTTCATACTCTATATCCATAATAGGCCATTTCATGAGTATCCCCACACTTTTTCTAGGATGCATTTGCAAGGATATGTCTATTGAGATAGAGAAGGATTTTTGAAGGAATATGTGAAGGTGTACTGGATTGTGTCAGCTGCAAACTTTCCTAGAAAACATCCCTCTTCCATTGTTATCTCATAATTTCCAGAGGTAAAACTTTTGAGACACCTCTTTTCCCTCTACACTTTGCAGATCGAACAATATTTCTTTAATTTTTCTCTCATTTTTGCTGTTCAGAATGGATCCTAGTGATTATATAAAGGCTGCTATACTTCAGGCCCTTATACACATTTCAAGAAATTCACATTTTAAGTGAAGAGCTTTTATGACTGTTAATCATCTTCAGGGAGCTCCACAGGAGAAGAAAGTCCTGGTAGGTCTGACTTCATAGGGACAGTGAATGAACACACACAAGGAAAACCTTTTTTCCTCCATTTCAAATCTGGCAGGTTCTCTCCACTCCAGTCACTGCACTTCCACTGTAAGGCAAGAGTGACCACAATACCCCTGCTAAAGGATTCATTCCGTATCACAATAAAAGGATTAGAGTAAACTAGAAGCCAGAAAATACTCGGGAAAGACACTATGTAGCAGAAAATAATGGAAATCCTGTCACTTGAAGTTTTCTTCCAGGAATATTCAACATGAAAAGAGTATGAAATTTTGTAGGGATTACAGAAGGCATTCCAGAATAGCTGATATTTGACTAGCATTTCTACATCCCTGCTAGTGTCCAAATTCTTTGCAACAGGGTGTCTGAAGATCCAAGGGTGCAGACCACGGGATCTGTGCTCTTTGGTGATCTGCTACATGTGTAAAAGATTATGGAAGCTGGGCAGTCCCTATCTAAGAAATGTACAGCAAATTGCAGCATACACACACCCACACACACAGAGATTCCTGAATGGTTCAAAATCTCCTGTCAGCTGGGAACTCTCAGTAAAGACAGACCTCACTGCTCCTTGTTCTGTGCCTTTAATCTTCCATTTTGCTCATTCTGCTCTTTAATCATCAGACAACTCCTGACAGTAATTGTGGATGTCCCTGGATAGCTCAGTAATAAATGTATCCTGAACAAACATGCCTGTCAGACTCTATTTAGGCTAGAGCATCAAGTTTATGACCTCATGAAAGAGAATCTTTCTTAAGTTCTCTAAACAACTCTCAAAGTTAATCTCCACATGTTCTAATCATTAACTATTTTTTGCCATTTCCCACAAGAATTAGGGATAGCACCCTGCAAATTACATTGGTCCCAAACTTTGGACCACAGACATAATCTCTGTGTCCAAGTCTTAATGACTGTATTGCATTCTGCCATTTCAAGTCTGTCTTTTGGGAAGACCAGTAGCAACAAAACAATATTGCAGGATATTGTTAATAGACGTACACTTCTCCCCTTAAAGATTGCTGTTGCAGGAGCATGGAAGACAAGCTCTTTTTCTATATTCACCTTTGAACATAGTACGTCTGCTGTGAGAGTTTCACAGAGTAAAGAAGTGGAATTGGAGAGGGGTTTGTTTCATTGTTAATTATTTGTGCTTCTGGTCTAGTGACTCAAGCTATATTTAGCTCCCCATCAAAACCAAAACCTGAAAATTAAATGGACTGGAATGGAGAGGTGGTCTCTGTGTCACTCTCTGGATTCTGTTTCACAAGATGCAATCCTCCTCGATTTCCAAAACCAATTTTCTCCCATCATCTTATGAAGGTAGAGGTCATCCTGTGAAATGTGATAGCACACCAGTTTTTATAAAAGAATGTGCCCTTCTTCATGAAAGCAGGGTTCATTAAATCATGCAGCTGATCAGATTGCTGAAGCCTGGATTGGCTAGCAGCCAGCATGAAAAAATCCATGGGGAACAGGCACATGGCACCATCCAAATAGGCTGGACCTGAACTAGGGTATTTTAATCACACTGCTTTAGAAAGGAAAGAGGAATCTCAAAGAAGGGCAGTAGGGGAGCTTTATCGACTTTTAGGGTCAACAGGAGATGGGAAATAAGCATCCAGCCACATCTGAGTTCCACATTTAGCATTTATTCCCAGCCACCACTTTACCACTAATCAGAGTTCAAAAATAATTCACAACCTACCTCTGCCCTTGTTGCACACCTTCTCTCCACAGTGTCCTTACAGAAGCTGGCAAAAACCTGTTTGGAGCTAGTACCAGAAGGCAGCTGCTTCTGAAGCAGGGCATAGCAACAATGAGCAACACTTCCTACAGGACAGAAAACCCAGTAAGTTTTCAGAACAAGTCTAAGACAAACTTCAGGCAAAATGATGCCCTGGACTACCAGATGGGACAAAAATCCTTGTGTGTGCTGGGTAGAACAGGGAAAAGTGTGCAGGAGCAAGTGAGATACAGAAACTATAGCTTATGTTTGAACTGGACATTGGATTTAGATGTCCCAAATGTCAGATGACTTAGAGTGAGTGTTATCTTGAATTACAGGGCTAATTTTTTCCACAGATTTCCTGTGGAATGAATATGGACTAGAATTAAGCAACATTCTAATTTCCTTTTCAATGTGTTCAAATAATATTCAGAGCCATAACTGATGACTCAAAGAATAGCCAGGTCTGAATAAAGAACTAAGAGGCTATCTGTCTGGGATTTGCAAGGCTTGAATAGCCTGCACCTAAGAAAGGCAAAAGATAGCATAAGAAGTGCACCAGTTTTCATCACAGCTGTCTGGGGCTCTGAGGCAAAATATGCTGGGGATTTTCATTATATCAGCCAATAAGAGGGGAGCTGGCAAAGCATCCTCAATTCAATCACCCATTCCTCAGGCTTGAGAGTTTTGCATAGTTCAGATGAGCAACCATTCTTCTGGCTTTAGCCCCAACACTATGTTTGTAGGGAAATTATTACATACACTATTAATGCTTTGTGGTTTTGCCTCTGCTAGGAGATATTTTCCACTGATTTTGTGAAAAATGGGTATATGCAGATCCTCTGTTCTCTCCCAGACTTAAAATTTGAAAATATGGATGGTGTTACCAGCTAATATCTATAAACAACCAATGCATTGTTTTACATCCATCCATTTTTACAAGAGGGAAACTGAGGTACAGAAAGATTTAGACAAAGTTATAGGACTGAAAGACAAGAATCTCTGATGGCTGATAAGAGCTGCCAAAGGGCCATCTTTAACTAAGATGAAAACTGCAAATTCAGGGTAGCTAACCCTTCATTCATGGGAATCAGCACATCCCTATCCTAGGGTGAGGAATTCAAAGGCCAAATGCCTTGCTCACCAACTGTTGTCTGAGTTGTTTTTGAGCTCTTTGGAGAATATTAATATTGATTGTAGAAAACAAGTGTTAATCTGGAGAGACAGACACACATAAATAAAGTGCATTTGAGTTTAAAGAAAAAAGTTAGTGTCATGTCGTTGAACTATTGGCAAGACTGTCACAAATATAATCTTGTCTCTGTAAATAAACAAGCTTAGTGCTGTTATTTTAGAATAAAAGGCTGGAATAGGTTTTGTATTGACTTTCTAATATCCACTCAAGAGTTGGAAGAAGAAAATTTAAGATAATAAAGTAAAAGTACAAACCATAAAAATGGAGACAGCTGGTGCATAGTAAACTGCAAATCTGAGTCCTCTTCAGTTCAGGAAACCAATTGTGTAACTCAGTAAAGGTCGGTAGCAGAGATAAATTGAGCTTGTCAGTGAATCCCCTTCTATATTTGGAAGGATGACAATTGCAGGGTGATACAATCCTAGTCTGCACTGATTCGAAGACTGGTGCTCATGTCCTACCCGTAGTGCACACGGTTGAGGGGTAGGTGGTGTTCTTGACCCCTGCCATGCTTGTTTGAAGTTGATCTGCTCTTGGGTAGCTTATCCAATCCGCTGGCCAACAGTGACAGTGTAAACTGGTAATGCCATCTTAACTCTGTTCAGTGACAGGGATATTTATAACTCCCTACAATAGAATCAGGTATGATCCCAAGCCGTCTGCTTTTGCCTTTCTTACAAAAACTTGCACTGATGCCACTTGGTATATCTTTTTTGGAACTCATCACTCTGTGCTTTGGTTAAATTCAGGCTTTTTTCTGAATAAGGGCTGTTCCTAGAGTAACCTCATCATCTTTATCAGGTTCTTCTTAGAGCTTCTTTTATTTTCCAAGCTTCTGTGATACTTTTGTCGACTTTCTCACTTCCTTTTCTATCCTAAATGAAAGAGGATAGAAGGATTTAAAAAGATAGAAGAGGACTGAAATGAGAAATCTGATCCCCTAGTCCAGTAGGCTTCTCAGGATGGACAACTGTTTTGTCCTTTGGCTCATCTCAGCATGCTTTGGGCAAACTGAATAAGATGTTAGACCTCAAGGCCCAAGATGCTACTTTTGGGGATGGCAGAACATGTGTAGGAGGCCACACCTTCCACTTGGCAAGTAAAGTATTGCCAAGGGAGTGAAATTAAAGATGAATAGTTGGAGGGGTAAAAAGAGATTGCATAAGGGGCTGACAACATGATGAGGATTTTGAATGATGCCAAATTTGATGAAGATGACAATGTGAGGAAGAACGTCTTTATTTACGAAGGGCAGTTTGAGGAAGATACTGACAACACTAATGACTGTAGGCTGCTGCTCTGACATCTCTGCCTAGACTTTCCTACATCCAAGCAAGCAAGGGACCAACAAAGCTTTCCATGACCATGACTTCTAAGCATGATTTTGAACCAAAACAAAACATCCTCTAGATATGAAGTATTTCAGACCTCAGGTTCTGTCTTGTGCAGCTCCTTGATTTTTCAATGATGTTGCCTCTTAAAATCCAGCATGCCAAACTCATGCAATGGCCCATGAGTTGTTGAATTTATGCAAAGAATTCATGCAATCATTTAGTTTGAATCAGGTTGGTTACTGTGCCCAAATAATGTAATTTAAATAGGTTTCTTTGACATTCCTTCCCAAGTTATTTTGAGCTGGAGTGTCAAATGTGAGGCAGGGAGGATTTATTTGTTTTGTTTTCTATTTCAAGGGGGAAAAATTGGATGGAAAACTCAGAAAATCCAGCTCTTTACGGAAGCTGCAACTCCTTAGTCAGAAAAGAGAGGGAGCTGCAATTGTAGGATAAGCTCTGGTCTCCTGTACTGAAAGTATAAAGCAAAAGGCTGATACGAGTAGTGATACAAGTAGCACATTTCCAACTTTTGCACTTGGAGGTTTGAAGGCAGGAGTAGCCTTTGACACTTCTTTCTGGCCTCACACACAGTGCTGAATTTCAGATAGTGACTCTTGCATTTGTCCCACAGCATATGGCTCAGCCAGAGGTATCTAATTGCCTTGAAAAGTCTTGTAGCAAGGGAGAGGTTTTCCCATCCCTAGCCTCAATAGTTAACTACCCTTGCTGGTTAATTATGCTCACTAATTCTCCTCAGTGACAACAAGGTGGCTATAGGAGTTTTTTTTCTACTGAGTTTCTCCAAGCCTCAGATTCACTTTTGTTAAAGTGGAAGTAATAAACAAAGAGTGAGATCATCCTCCGATATAGATTAACAGCACTGAGCACAAAAACACCTTTCCTACTTATTTAGTTGGTGGTTAGAGTCCTTTGAAAATCCTGTCTGTGCCACTCTGTAGTTTTGGTGAGCAGGATGCAAAAGTCCTGAATATGACATTGCCTATGAAATGATGAAGCCCACTATCTCTGAAGCATTGTTCTAACAAGCCTGTATCATATCAATACAAGATTATCTGAGTTCAGGAATGAAAAAATAAAAATTAAGGAGAAAAAGATTGGGAATCATTCACAGCAGGTCATTTTGATTGGACCGCAATCAGCTTGCCAGGCTTGATAAAACAGGTATTTGAAAGACTATTGATCTCAGTTATTTTCTCTCTTTAATTTCATTTTTTGTATTTGTTTATACTTAACATTTAATAAGTTCCTTGTATCTTGCCTGCTGGTTACATGCAGCCTCCAGCTTGTGTATGTGCTGCTCCTTGAAAGTTCTGTAACATTTCTGCAGCTTTTGGGCAGCATCCATTTCTGTTTGGCAGGTAAGGGCTTAGGTCACCTTTTTCTTCCTCTCTTAGGTTTGTGTTAGGATGATTAATTAAACTCCAGTTTAATTCACAAGACCAATGCAATGTCCTCACTACATTTTCACTCTGCAAGATTTTTGCAAGGGAATCCTGCCTTGGTACTGTGGTTTCTTTGCCTTACTGTGCATGTGTGGGCTCAGCACCACCATTTGCTTTCTGGTGGCAATTCCAGGTGCTCTCTGCAAGTGGTTTTTGGGGCCCAAGCAACATGTTCACACCTGATAAGGTGCAGTAGTTCTTGATCTGCAGATTCTGCCAGACTGTACAGAGATGAGAAGGGAAACAAAGGCACAGAGGTGGAAATTACTTTTCCAAGATCATGTTGCTGACTGTGTCAGAGCCTGCCTAGACCCCAGTGCTCTCAGATTCTCTCTGGAGAATTATCTCCAGCGCCAGAAAACCTCTCCAGGGTGATTTAAAAGAGCGTGATTTTAACCAAGCTCAAGGCCCAGCAGTCTAATGAATCTTCTCCCAACAACTGGCATGCACATAATTCATTTCGTTTTTCATGATTTTGCGGCTAATTCAAGAGCTGTTTGCCCTAACCTGCTTGTATGATTCATCTGTATTTTGTATGGCTTTTAGTACTCAAATTGTAACTCTCAAGTGCAAGGGGTAAAAAACAAAATTAAAGAGTGATATCTGGCAGCAGATGGAGATTTGATAATATGAAGAGTGGTTTTTACTGCATCTTGTTCCAAGTTGTATCGGTGTTGGAGATGGTTAGACTTGGGCCAAAAATAACAAAGATATTGAAATAAGAATTCAGATCTGAATAGTGATTTTTGGTTTGGGCTTGTTCATGGGTTTTTCAGGGGGGTTTTTTTGGCTGGGTTTTTATCCAGTATTTCAGATATTGTGCTAGAATAGATTCCGAGATCATAGAACTGGTTTAGGTTAAAAAAAAAAAAAATTAAATCATTGAGTCCAACTCTTAACCCAGCACTGCCAATTCCTTCATTAAACCATTTCCCTGAGCACCACATCTACACATCTTTTAAATACCTCCAGGCATGGTGACTCCAGAACTTTCCTTAACTTTCCTAGGAAAGCATGCTTCACAATATTTTACATGAAAAGAGTTGTTCCTGATGTCTAAATCAGCCTTCCCTTCCCCAGCTCTGTTGCCCTCCTCTGCACACTCTTCAGTACCTCAAATAATAAGAAGAGGCAGACAGTTCAATTCCAGTGTGAATTAAACTTTGTTTCATTTCCAGATTTGGGGTTTGTCCACAATGAGGGACTACAGGTCAGTTAGAAACAAGGTAGTCAAAAGGAAAGACTGACTTAGAGCTGTACCTCCTTCTCTACCTGATTTTTGTTTTTTCATCACATCCAATCCTTGAATGTGTTTAAAGTTTCCCTGTCACTTTCCTTCCTTAGCCAAATAAATCACCACTTCTTTGTTTATTTAATCATTTAGATAGGATGATTAAAAGTTAAAATATATGAGGAGTCTATTCTACTTGAAAGTTCTTTTTTGGGTTTTTTGTTTAGACCCTGCTATCATGAGGTGTTGGCTTAAAGGAATGTAATGGCAACTGCATGATTTTAAATCTTTCCTTTTGTTTAAGAGATGTTCATGAACACTATTTTTTTTGTGTTATTTATTTTTTTATTATTATTATTATAATTACTAATAATATTAACCAAGGAAAGTCAGTGTGGTTTTGAATCAATTGTTTCACTCTACAGGAATGTCAAACTCTAATCAGGCTGAAAGCTGAAATCTAGGAAAACACAATTTAAACACTCTGTGACTTTTTTCTTACTGAGTAAAAAGATGTCCACTCCAAATAGGAACATTGAGCTCAGCTTTGCTATCCTCCACCTGCTGTCCTTTCCAATAATGACTCCACGACTGGTAGTTAAGAATTAGAAGGAATTTTATTTAGGAATTATGTTTTGATAAGATTTAAGACAATGTAAAAAAAAATAAATTCCCAAATGACAGGCTAAGTAGGTGGTTAACCAGCTCCAAAATGCAGATCTAGAGCAAAACACATTTTCAGAGAGACTGCACAATGTAAGCCCTTGGGGGACACGCTCAAGTAAAACGAAATGGGGTTTGCAAATTCATTGAAATTAGGTGAAGCATTCAAGAGCTATCACCATTTAAAAATATTGATGAGCCCTTGTCTGTCCGTGCAAGTCCATAGCATTAATCATTCTCACAGACAGAAACGGACTGTAGTTTTCAAACAAGATTTGCCAAGGGTTGTTGGGCAGTTTGGAAGATGGGTTTTTGTAGCTGGTGCTGAATATATTGTGGCAAAGGTGAAGGTGTGGCTCTCCCTACACCCTGTTCCTGCAGTGCATCTCTCCCATCCCTCAGACAGCCCTGCTCGCAACTGACACTGCCAGGCTCCTGGGACGTCAATCAATCTTGGCACCTTCTGTGCCAGGGCTGAGGTTAAAATGCTAGTCTGAACCCAACCTCTCCAGAGCAAGTCATGCCCCTCTTCTTCCTGCCCATGCCTCAGTTTCCTAAACTAAGCAAAGTGTAAGAGATATGTATTGATTTTTATTGTAGAGTTGTCACACAAGAGAGAAAAAAAGAACTTTTTGTGCAGCATATAATTAATAAAAAGTTAAATTGGATTTCATTTACTATTGGATTTGTGGGAAGTTCAGACCGATTGTTATGTTTGGAGCTTTCAACACCAGCATGAAATTTTTAGTTTCTTCCTCTCCCATCATTAAGGTCTGATCCTGACACTTTTTACCCCCCAGAGTAAACAGTGCCCTTTGAAACTGTCACAATGATTGACACACAAAAACTCCACATTACATGGGGTATTGGGAGTGAATAAATTTCAGTCTCAGTTTACAAAAGGCTGCAGTAAAGATGGCTCAGTGAGAGATGCCTGCTCCCATTCTTCAACCTCTGACTGCCCCAGAATGCAGGTCTTCATCTTCAGCATTGGTGTCCTTCAGATAAACTGTTGCCCAGAGCTGCCTTGTCCAACCTGTCTCTGGTGGCTGCTGCTCAAAAAGAGCTTAAAAATATCCCAGCATAACATTCCCGGAAGAGATGTGACCTCAACATCTTTGCCAAAGCTTCCCTCTCGCTATAACACAAGGCCCAGATGTAAGCTGAGCATATGATGATTCCCAGGATTTAATTATGCCAAGGTAGATCGTGTCCTTGGTTGACTGGCTCTGCAGAAACAATCCTCCTGCCCACCACCATTGTCACCAAACACCACTCTGAGGTGTTGAGTGGTAATCCACGGGGTGAAGCTCACTATCAAAGCTGGGGGCTCTCTGGCACTCATTTAAGGATCCTCTGCATTGTATCTGCATTGAGATGTTACCTGACTACAAGGTCTGGACTTCCCCCTGTGCACAATTATAAAAACGGTATGCTGAGGGTGTATACCAGGCAACTCAGCATTGGCCTAAATCCTAATCCTTACCTCCGTGATTTCTGCATACTGCCTTTGTTCCGTCCTGTACTTCTAATTGTTTCACTCACATAGGTCTTCCTCAGCATGGCTGAGCTCTGGAGCAGAAAACAAAGATAAGGGAGATCCCATGCTCAGTTCTCCCCTTCGCCACACAGTGCTGGACCCTGTCAGTACTGGAGATAGACTACTGAATTTACGCCTTTAAAGTCCTGCTTTGGTGCAGCAGCTCTCTAGAACTGGTAAAATGCAGGTAGGCCATATTAAAGGTAATCACTGAACCCCCTATTTTTTTCCAAATTATAAGATCCCCTCCCTTCTCCTCCTCCCTCAGTCAAGGGGAAGGCTCTCTGTCTTCAGAACCACAGCAGTTGGCTGTTCATTCACAGATTAACTGCTCCAGCTCTCTGCCCTATTACTATTCATATTTGTTTCCCCATCCCATCAGACAGTAATCCAGCAATAGATGTCAGCTGGTTAACAGAATCATTTGGGAAAAGTTGGGAGACACTTAACAGACTTCCCCTTCCCATTGCCAGCCCCCTGCTACTAATTCAAATAGTCTCCAAAGCACTTGGGGGGTTATTTTAGTTTCCTTTCTCTTTGTCTATTTTCTTGGTTTGGTTGTGGGTTTGCATTTTTTGGTTTTATTTTTCTTTTTTTTCCTCCTGGACCCAGCTGCATTTCTGCAAATTCAATCTACAAAGTGGAAGCTTGGCTGAGCTGGAAGCTATCAGCACCAATGGTTAGTAGCTGGCTGCAGCCACTTGCCAGGGAAGGGGGAAGATGAGTCCCCAGGCATCAAGGCAGCATGAAAAGTGACTACATCTAAATACTTCAGCACATGATTTCTTTCCCATTACTTTGATTCAAATCTCCCTTAATCCTCAGCTGAGTTAATGCAGTTAGTAGGTTATGAGTACCTCATGTGGATGCCATTGGATTTGAATCCTTTACACAATTGGTTGGTAAATAATTTAGTACCAGTTTCTCCTGGAACAGAACCTCAAAATAGCCAGGCTGCTTACAGCTCCTGCTTTCTCTCTTCCCACTTTTGTCCCCTTCGGAAGTGCTGGGGGGGTTGTTTGTGAAAGCATAGGCTGGCGCAGGCTGCCATTTTACATGTCACAACTTCCTCCTGTCCCTGCTCATCAGGAGATCTCTTAATTTATTTTCTAGAAGAGAAGGGAAGGGAAGAGTGGGGTCAGGCCAGAGAGCCGGAGCTACATACACAAAAAAGCAACTGAACACTCCTGACTTGGGATTTGCAAACAGTAAGAATTTGCCCAAATTTCTGCCACCAAACTCAGTTTTTCCTTTACATCTCGTGCTTTCAATAGACTGGTGTATTAATTTTTTTGAGATTCCCGAACATCTTAAATTCTTTTTGAGGTCAACATGGCAAAGGTAGACAGAAAATGGTAATAAAAATGAAGGAATATACCAGTTTAGGAAAAAGTCCTGGATGAGCAAAGCAAAAAGAATCACACTGAAATATCCAGGCAATCTGGGATGGACCAAATTCAAGTGTTTCAATTTTTCTTTGGGCTGTAATAATATCCCTAATCATGTCCCTCATCCTGTTTTATTTCTTGCCACAATTCTTTGCTTTCTTCCCTGTTATTGACCATGGCACACCATGCTATGCTCTGTATCCCATGCTCCTTCTTCATACCAGACACCACCCTCCTCACCCACACAGGGCTAAGCTTCACCGAGCAGATATGGAACAGACTCTAAATCCATGTTGCTCATCATTGATCCCAGTCCAACTGAGGTTCTTCTTGATTCGAACCATGGAGCTTTTTTCCTCTCCTAACTCTATAAAATACTAATAAAGACAGGAGCTGACCTCATAGCTGTTTTTGTGAAATCCTCTTGACTGATTTCTATAGAAGTCATGGGGGAACAGCAGAAACCATGGACAAAAAATGCCATTGAATGTTCTCCGAAACAGAGGCAAACCAGTTGCACACAAAAACTGATGGGTGAAATATATAATTTTGCTGTGTTCAGGAGATTGTACTTCATGAAAAATGCCCAGATTCTTGGCTTTCTGATGGCTGTTAAGGTAAATGTTGCTGAGATCTCTCTCAATCACTGAGACCAACCAACATGGAACACCTTGTGTCACCAAAGTCTACACCACAATCACTTTGATTCTCAGACAGGTATTTAGGGTGGGAGACAAGTGCGCTCTTGTTTACACACCTTCATACATCTCCAGGAGCAGTCTGGGAGCCACACTTCCTTCCTCAGGCACCAACTGTCTTAGCACACTGTATTTTGGTCAGTCTGCCTGCCCAGCTGCAAATAAACCTTTTAGCCATACCCCAGAGTGGTCACCCTCACACCAAACATCCTTTGAATTTCATAGCTTCTTGTGAGCCACCTCCCCACCCCAGCCCCCATGTATGGCTTTCCAAACACTTATTTTAGGACTCTGCATCGGCATATGAATTCAACATGTCTTTTTCTGTGAGATGTCAGTTATTAATAGGAGGATTTAATTATATATCACAGCCACAGAAAAAAGAGAGCTGCTTGTGCCCTGCACTGCCCCAATGTGGCATAGTTGTGTGTCAGGGCTTTCACTTGTTCTTACCTGCTTTGTCCTCCTGTTTTGCCTGTTTCCTGCTGCAGTTTTTTTCACCCGAGCACTCTGGGATGTTTTGCAGACTCGCTGCAGTTGAGCTCCCCATTCTCAGTGAGGTGAAAGACTATTTAGTAGAAAGGAGGGCTGAGGCACAAAGAATTTAAGGTCAGAAAGTTCATCCTCAGGTGCTTAAAGGCAGGAAATTTCTTCAGTATTTAGGGACCAGAGGGATGCTTGCCAGAGGTGGTATCACTGTGTGTTTGCATGTCACGCCAGCTCTGATATGAGCAATGGTTGCTTAGCAACTTTGAGATGATGGCCAACTATTCTGATATCTGAGTAAGAATTTAGACATTTAATTTCACAGACCCACATTTGAAAACACTGGTTTAGGTGAGATTGTTAAGGTCACATGCAGAGATGGTGGCTGAGCAGTAGGTGAAGAACCAAGCTTGCTCCTCAATGCCCATTTCAATCAGGAGCAGCTGCCTGCTTCCTCTACAGAGACCTTTTGGACCTTTGGTGTTAGGAATCACCTTCTCTGTCTTGGCATGAATAAAGCTGGTTCCTGGGAAGGAAGTATTCGTGGAAATGGGTGAGGTGAGGGTTTGGAATGACTGTCCACCCTAAGTCCCCATAGCCAAAGCTGGCATACTCACTGATGGCTGTGGTGACAAGGGGATTGTAAGGCTGTGGCATTGAACTGCCCATGAAGGGTCTTCAGCTTGACTCACAGACCCTGTTTGAGGATCACATTTTTGCCCAGCCTGCAAAATGGGAATAGTGATCATCCACCTTTGCCAAAAGCTTTGAGAGGCTTGTTTCCCTCCTACAGATGCTACGCAAGATCTAAATAGCACTGTTATTTCTAGTGTGTTATCCTGATAGCGTGAGAGGCACAGACAAGATCCGCATTTGCTGATGGTGACTCACTGTGAGCCTTTGAGGGCTGTATGGAAGGGCTTGCTCTGATGTTTTTGCTGCTCTGAGATAGATTATTGATTCTCTTTATCTGGTGTTCTTCTTACAAACCCAAGGTGATGAGCATCCTGTTAGTTTCAAGAGCACTGGTGCTATTTTTCTACTGCTTCAAGGGACACAGAATACAATCTGAGTACCCTCAGATGAGCAAAAAAAGCAGGTCAACCTGGTTCACATCAATTAAACTGCCAACTCCAAGAGAAGGCTGAAAAGTAAGACTGGATAACAAAAGCAGACATTATCCAGTGTGAAGGTTGGGAATTTTCCATTAAATTGTATTTTGCTTGGCTTGGGTTGGCTTCTGTTGTTATAAGTTTGCTAGGAAATTCCAGATCATTGAAAACAGTGTCTTTTATCTGGGGGGAAAAGTATCCAGAAAAAAATCTCGGGAAAATGTCAAAATGTTGTATTTTGACATTGCTGCCACAGGAAAAAAAATGTGTTCTTTCCCATTACAATAGAATTTGTTATTTTAGAAATGTAATCTTATTCTCAGGTAATTAATACAAGAAAATCTGTAGAATCTAACAGATTTGTGTATACAGCTGTCAAGATACAAAAAATAAGGATTTGGCTGTAGCACAATAGGGATTTCACTGTTCTTCTCAATCCATACCAGAAAAAGGTCTCTCCAGCAGCAGCTGCAACACCAACATTTCTTTCTTTGCAGCAAACCCTCCAGCCAAGAAATGCTAGATGCAAAATTTACCACATTCTCCACAAAAAGCCTTTCTTGGCTCACTCCTTCACCCCACCTTCTGCCTTTCTTAAAAGCCATAAATATGAAGAGGCTAGCTGAAGTAAACTGCAAAATACCCACTTGCAAACAGGTGTAACAAAAGAGTGAGTCTGAAATGAGTGTTCTGCAGAAAAGAGAGGGAGAAAGGAGGTGGGGTGGGAGGCGGGAAGTGAGGAAAGGGGAAAAAAATACAACCACTACATGATTGAAGGCCTTATAAATGTAAATGGTTTGACAGAAAGGGTTTAGCAGCCCTGGGTAGAAGATTGCATTTGCTGTTTCAAGGCCCTTATTTTCAAAATCGCAGCACTGGATCCCTTTCAAAGCTGGTCCCTGTGTTTGCTTTTTCAATCAGTGAATATCAGGTTGGGGGTTTTTTTGTTTGTTTGTTTGTTTTTATTTATTCTCTGCACTCAGATGTGTCAGGCTTAAATGAAACTCGGAGAGAGAGAATACAAGCCATGTTCTGGACCTTTGAAAGAGCTCATCCCTGCTGCCTTTATTGCTACTTATTTATGAATCTCCCATTTCCCCCCACCCCCAATCCCCCCTTCCTCACCAACCTCCACCTCTTGTTTTCCTGCAGCAAATCCCACCTTCCCCTTTGGATGTTTTCTACTTTTCTTTTTCCTCTACATTTATCTATATATTTTATACCCAGTAAGTTAATCAGTTTCAAATTATTGGTCCCTGAGACAGATGTTTGGTGAGTCATTTAGCTGTGCGAAGTTCTTTAGACGGCTTGCTCTTCCACCTCCTGTTCATTTAAAGCATCTTTTGAGGCTGATTTTTCCTTTTCAAAATGTCTTTAACTGCCGAACGTTTGCTCCCATCGGGCAGTCTAATGATGTTGGACACAATATGTGTGAACATCTCTTTAGAGGCCATCTCCCCTAGGCTATTCTTGCCTATAAAATCATTGTTTATTTAGTCCTTAGGCCTAGGAACCATCTGCAGTCCCCATGGCTCCTGTTGTTTTTAAAGTCCTATTAAGTTTCTGCACTTCTCCTCAGAGCATTATTTTATTTCTAAATAACCACAGACAACTTCTTGTCAACGCAGCTTCTGCCAGGCAAATTAGAAATGACAGTTTCATTCTTCTGACTGTGGTAAGCTCTCATCTGATGTTATCTAATGTGAAAAGCAAATGTTATATAGAGAGTGATTTAAAAACAATGAGGAAAAAATAATAATAGTAATAATAATAATTTTAAAGGAGAAGATGGAGAGAGTGACACAGAGACTCTGGGTTAAGATGCTTAGACAGCGTTTGCCAGCCAAGAGATTGGAAGGCTCTATATAATGGTTATAACAAAAGAGAATGAATGAGAGCTGACTTGATGTCATTTTCAATCTTTCTTTTCCTGACTGGAAGTGAAAACATTTTTGTTTGGTTTGGTTTGGTTTGGTAGAGTTGATTTCTGCTTTCCCTCCTTGCTGTCTTTTCCCACCTCACATTCCCTTCCTCTGCTGAGTAAGCACTCAAAGCCAAGGACAGCAGCTGAGGCCTGTCCTCCAAGGGGGAGCCCGTCCTGCTCCACCTCTCCTGGCTTCATCACCCAGGAGCTGTGATCTGGCAGCAGAGACACCAAAATCCACCCCCTTGGTTGAGCAGCACCTCAGAAGCAGGATGCACTCAGCATCAAGAGGCACCTCCCCCTTGCAAATCACTCTGTGTAGGACTTTTAACCCTATGTCTTAATAGGGGTGCTTCACTTAAACAGCTCTGGCTGAAAAACAGTGAAGTCCCTACAATGATGTTAGTGCCAGGAGAGGGATGTCTGGCCAACTATCTCTGCTCTAGCCACAGACTTGCTCTGCAGGCAAGTAAACCAATGTGACTCATACCCACACTTCTAGAAACATTCTTCTCCCTAAAGCCAGATGGCATAATCCATTTTTTCTTCTGGGAAAGGTTCCTAGCTCATGGTACACTCCAAACAATGCCCAGTTACTTACTGTGAGTGCTGGCTGCTCAGGGCTGGCAGTGGGCCAGTCTACATCAGTAACAAAACAATAGGGAGGACAAAAGAAAAACACCTGAGCCCAGATTGCCTCCTTGGACAACGAGATGGCCATGGTGTTTTGACCTCCCTCAGCTTACAAACAACAAGCTGCAGGCTTGGCTTCATGCTGACTGCTGCTGATAAAATTGTGATCAGGGAGAAAGTGAAAAATCAGTAAAAAAAAAAAAGAGATTAACCTGTGTGATGTCTGTGAACCAGCCAACATCTTACTGCATCAGTTTTGCCACCCACTGACCAGCTGTGATAGCTGGGCAGGAAGGCTTCATTCAGTTGTGTTCATAAGGCTCTTCAAGATATGCAGAGAGAGGACTGTAAATGGAAATGTTTGGGAAGGGATGATTTGTTTTGGGAGAACATCCCACTATTCTAGTGCCGTGGCTCTTCAGTCAAACACTCAGACACTGGGAAAGGAGGTTAAGGTGACTTGTATCATCTTAAAACTGCCTTCTCCTGCATGTGCACCATAAGGCTGTCAACATAACCCTCACTTTGTGTAACTTTCACTTTGTGAAATTGTGTAACTCCACTGAAGTTTTTAAAAGTCTGAAATGATATTGCGCTATATTAGCAAAGAAACAGCATATTACACTACTGAGAGAAGAGGCTGACATCAATGGATCTATGCTGATTAACACCAGATGAAAAGCTGCCTTTTACAGCAACCACAGGTTAGTTTTCCAGATAGTATGATATCACTTCAGGTGCATGTGCCTGCAAACCTTAGCTGTTGCCATGCTTCTACAACCCATTTGTCACCTTGAATGCTCATACTAGTTTTGCTCTGTCAGAGCAGTCTACGCTATCCTTATCAACTTAGATGGTTTATCTTCTCACTATGGTTTGTATTCTAATCACCTGGGCACCTACCATCCAATCTGAATTTGCTTTTGAAACAGCAGGGTACCCTTATGTGGGTACAATTCAGGGAGATAAGGCAATTCCATTACTGTGAAGTTCATTTACTGCATGCTTGGGTGGTCTATATACTTTAGTAAATTTTCACTGTTTATGCTGCAGCTGTGAATAATCTCCTGAGTGCTGTCCTGTTCCAAATAGGTTTTCATCCCATCCTCAGCACCAGCATGCTAGAGAGCCCTCGAGTCACGCATTAAGTAATATGACCAGTTTCTCTCCAGTGAAGCTTTTCTGACATTTTCTTCTGAAGGGGAAAAATTTAGGTGCACAACCATTTTTTGTTTCATTGGTTTTATTTTTGAAGTCTGTCTCTATGTCTGCTCTTGGGGTGGATAGTAGAAAAGGCAAGATGAGGAAGTATCCCTAGTTCTACTGCTAAAAGATATCTGCAGTCTATGAGGAATACAATTTTTTGTGAGAGCTGTTTCTACAAAGCCCTTGGGGCTGTTTCAGACCTGATATTGTCATTCAGTGTCTCTTACTCCAGTGGGAAGTTGTTGTTTATATGGCACCAGGTGAATATGCAGGATATTTGGAGAGGCGAAATGAAGACAGGCTAAGGAGTGCAATAATGGGGCTTTCCTTCAGTGCTTCGGAGAAAAATTGGGAACTTTAGGCCCAAGCTCACAAAAAGCTGGTTATTCCACAGGAAGGGGTAATGAAGTGGAGATGATCTGCATAATTTACTGTCTGTCTCCACTCCTTGTTCCTCTACCCTAAAAGTGTAGGAATCTTTTGCAGGAACAGAGAGGGCTCAGTAAAACTGAGGAGCACTCACATTGAGTCCTTCCCTCAGCAACAGCCTCATCAAATGGCCCTGACAAGGCTCTTAAGTTCTGCTTTAATTTTTGTATTGTGAAAGTTTATTCAGGACTGGGCTAGTTACCTATGGCTCCTTTAACAGCCAGCAGAGAGGACAAGTTACTCCAGGGGGCAATTCATCTCCTTGAAAAAAAGAGCAATTGACTTCTGGAGGAATGTGTTTTGCTCTATAGAGCAGTGGGACACAAGTTGTGGCTAGGAGATGAAAGGCTGAATCTCAGCTGTGGCCCCTTTTGTGGGACCTATAACCTGGAAAGAAGATCCCAAGTTACCCATTACCTTGGTCGATTTAAGAAGTGTTATTCTTTAAAGAAGAAAGAGGTGCATTCTCATCCTGAAAAGGAGCTGTGGGGATAATGAATTAGTGTATCCCATCCAAAAGAGCTGAGGTATGTTTGAGGATGGGAAGAGAACATTGTGGTGAATAGTTGAGTCCATCTATCCCACTGCATAGTCAAATGGTGGATGTATGCTTCTCCAGACACCAGTGATGTCTCCCCACAGGATATCCAGCTGTTCCTTTTATATGGAGAGAGAGGAGGAGAGAAGAGGGGGAAAGGAGGGGAGAAATGGGAAGTGAAGAAAATTACTTTGAGCCATTACAATTGAAGCCATACAGTACTTGGATGTGACTGCAATTAAAATGGAAGGTCTTTTAGATGTAGGAAGGAAATCCTGGCTCTTAGAGTCCGTGGAGAATGCAGTATTCAGTAACCACAGAGGCAGGCGTACATTATAAATACATCTGTAACTACTGAGATTGGTGTGAAAATGTAATTAACTGGAAACCTACTGAGTTTAAATGGACTTCTGGTTGTTTCAGGTTTTTTTTCCTTTTTCTTTAGACTTCCCTCCTCCCATTCTAAAGTTAAGTTTAGACTTGTGGGTCCTCTAACTCCCACTGGCACAGTGTAATTTAGCAAAGGTTGTTCCAGCCGAATTTGAAATTAATAATTTCAAATAGGCAAATCAATGATATTTAAAAGCTCCCTCCTGTGTGTTTGTACAATCTGCACAGGTATAAAAGCTAATCACATCTTGCTGGGGAAGAACATTTTTTATTGGTTTTAAGTAGAGCTTGGCAGTTTGGCAGGATCAAACACAATGTTTCTTCCTAAAGTGTGTGTGCACCTCTGTAATTTAATATTTCTCATTAACTTAGTGCTGGGAAAAAGTGCCCATGCCAACAGGGAGAGGCCAGACAACCCCCTGAGAGACCACCTATTTTGTGCCACAATGAGATCCGTGAACACAAGGAAGGGGACATGGAAGGGATCACGCATGATCAGAAACAGCAAGTTAAAAAACGAAGTTTCTGAGGGTATTGCATTTTTGGACAGTGAAGGGCTAGGTTTGGCTCAGCTAAAGGACATACTGGAGGATGCCAAAACACAGACTTCCTTCAAATATCCCTGCAAATGACATATTAGTTCAGCTCCAGTACTATTTGTTGTCCTTTGTCATGATCACATATCATACACCTCATGAAAAATATCAGAAAAATTTGAGGATTCTACATTTTTCATAACAGCATTTCTTTCTAACACCAGTAATTTACTTTTACTGCCCACCTGGAAATAAGATATTGTAAAACCACTCCCCACATTTTCTCTGTTTAGTATAATTTTGAATGCTATTACTATCTGCAAATCAGAGAATCAGATAATCATAAAATTATTTGGGTTGGAAGGGACCTTAAAGATCCTGTAGTTATGAATACTACCCCCTTTCTAAGTCCTCAAAGACCTTCAGCTGCAATAATTTTTTGCAGCAAGGAGTTCCATAGGTCAGCTCTAGAGAAGGCAAAATATATGCTATATCTATGCCAACTCCAATGTATAATTTATTTTCTGGATTAGTATTTTGCCTGTGCTTCTACATGAAAAGATCCTATTCAGCCCAGTGCTGTCTCATATGGAGAAGAAAAGCCAGCTGGCTATGCTGAAATACTCTTTCAAAAAGTTCCAAGAAGGAGGAAGAGTCTCACATTTGTATTCTCCTTGCAACATCTCTTAATAATTTAATTCCCATTAGAAGTGCCTGTGTTGTAGGGGGGAAAGATTTATAGAGAGATTTCACTCCAGGTTGGGTTTTTGTCTTTCTGTGTTTTCTTGGCATTTATCATGCATGTTTTAATTTGGATCTGAGTCTTGCTACCATCTGGTCATTATTGCAAAGAAATATTCATTTTCTCTGAGTGACATGGGCTTCATTCATCATGGAACTAGCTGATTGCCCCTCATATTTTTTTTTTTTCCTATTACTTGGAATGAAGTCTGAAGATATTTAGCACCAGGCACAGCAGTAGTCAATAAAGTTTGCAAAGTTAGTGGCAGCTGCTAACTGGGCATAGGAAAAATTAGAAGACACTTTTTAGGCTCTGATTCTTCCATTCATTTCCATACATCATGCATGGGAAATGCAGCACTAGAAGTCAACATTGCAAAGGATGGGAAGTGAACTGATGACTCCATTCCCCTTCTACTATTGAACTGTGAAGTGCTGTCACCATTAGAGTGAAACTTGGAGGTTTTTGCTGTCACCTAAACATAGGGAAGACAAAAAGGTGACAATTTACCCCAGAGGAATGTTGCAACAGCTATGCTCTGTTTCTCTCACAAAAGAAAAATACTTCCAAGAGTGACAGCCTCAGAAGCAGTGTGAGTTCTTCATGAAAAGGTCTCAAAAGCCATAACTCAGGCTTTGAAGGGAAATTAGATATGATCACTTTTAGGCTCCTACTATGCAAGAGCCTTCCCTGGATGCCTGTCACGGCAGACAATGGGCACAGGAAGCAGGGAGCAAACAGAGACACTCAACTCATTTTAGGGTTATTTGCCATGTGTAGTGACCCACAACCGAATCTGCACACCCTTTGCAAATAAATTGCTTGTGACTATTCTTTTCCTTCCCTAGTACTTCTCACATCCTGTTGTGTAGATCTCTGGACTAATTTTTCTTTGGTTCCCTTCGTTGGCACACACTCTTTTGTAGCAGTTACTGTAAAGAGGGAGGCTGCATGTGTGATCGGGAGGGGTGTGCCTCAGTCACTGCAGGCTGTGATAGCCAGATGTCCATCAGGGGGCTGGACTAGACAGTCTGGAGGACTGACATCCTTCAACATCATCATTTATGTACCTCTCCAAATGGGGTATAGCTAAAAAAAGGCCAGCCAGGGGCAGATGGCAACTTGTCAGGAGCAGAGACAGATGGCAACATGCAACCAGTTGGAAGACAAGTTATCGCATGAGATTAGCTGGAAATGGATGGGAATTGTAAAATGGGACTGGTTGGGAATGTAATTCTGTATAGTCATTTGCAAAGTGCTGAAAATTAGACCACTGTCCTAGCTCCCCTGGCAGTCTTGGACCTACTTACGTTTCCAAACAGTGCAAAACCAAAAAGATCTGCAGAAAGCAAAGTGATCTCCCAGGGATAAGATGTGGCCAACATGATTTCACTACGACCTCTGGATTTGGTCCTAGAGATTAGCTTCTTTTTTGGAGAGAACAGGACCACTGTTAGCAAGCATTGCAGTTTAGTGTTCATCAACTGTTGTCACTGTGCCCAAGGAAATATGTTTAACAGTTTTTGGATACACAGCACATTCTGTTGCACCATGTCAAGGGTGGTTTCAAATGGAGCAGCCAACAACTGGAGAAGGTGATAGAACAGCTTGCTCCAATTTGGACCATCTGTGACAGTGAGATTTTGGGGTTATGAATACTCACCCTTCCTCCAACCTAGCAAGGCAGAGAGAGAGAGAGAGAGAAAGTGGGAACAGCTGTGAATTTGCTGGAGGGTAGAACCAAGCTCCATATTGGTAAAGCATCATCAAAACAATGAAATGACTGGGAAAAAAATTGTTCTCAATCAAAATTAATTTTTACTCTTCCTAATAGGTGGCTTGTTTGGAGGCTTTGCTCCTGCTCAAAATGATTTGAGGTTGGTCAGGTCCCATTACTCCTAGTGAAATCTGTCATGATCTATTCTAACACAGGCAGGAGGCTAAGCAAAGTATTTATTTATTTATTTGACATCGAAGAAGAAGAGCAACAGAATCATCCAGCAGTAAGCGTATATGGGTAGGAGAGAACAGGGGTGAGAGAGGCAATAAAAATAGAAGGCAGTCCAGATGTTAACTGCACACTAAAATACTGCCTTTCTTCTCTACTGATAGCACCGAATGCTATTTTGTTTCTTTGGAATTCATTTTCTGAAAGTGTCTGCAAGAGGAACATCTGCTCCCTCAAATCCAGACCTACAATTTGAATAAATTATCAATATCTGGCAGAGCCCATTATTAATGGCTAGAGTTTTATAAGATTCTCCAGTATAATAATAGCAAAACTAGTGGCTGGCATTCCTCCCAGAGTGACTCTTATTTGTCCCATTTTATTCTGTTCTGTTTTCTTTTCTCTTTTACTCTCTGAATCTGAGTATCATCAGTTTATTTTTACCGTAGCGCTTGGCTAAAAAAAAAAAAAATATAAAAAAAAAAGGGAAGAAAAGGAGAGAAGCCATTAGTATCCTATAAATCAATATAAATCAAACAGAAAAATTACATCCTCAGATATGAAAGATTCCCTTGAATGTTTTGTTTATAATTACCTGTACAAGGTTGCACATGTGGTTTCAGAAACATCTTCTTCCATCAGGAATTATCAGGTAGTAAGATTTTCTCACTTCCATGCAAGAGATGAGTTTTATTAACTTCCTCTTCAGCATATACTCTGGTAATTAATGATGCAGAGCACCTTTGAGGTACCTTAATGTAGGCCGTTTATCAAAAAGTGCAACTACATAGAAAAAGGACTATGTTCATTCAATATGATAAATCCAAGTGCGTGCTTGGGTGTTCTATATCTCTCTTTTAAGTACAGCCACTCCTTATAATTGCAGGGTTTGACTTTATTGCAAGATCTGAAAAATCACCTTCTGACAGAGAGGTCCTCCCATGCACGTGGATGGCCATGGACCAGGAAAAAACACATCACTTCCCACTGTCAGCAGAACACTAAACTCATGGGAAGATCATGCAGCCTAATTTTTGGTGCCCACTCTGTTGAGCACATGGCAAAAGTCATTTGTCTGTGAGCCTTCTTTGTCACTGGGGATGAAGGAGAATCCAGCAGGGCACCTGCATGGAATTTCTGCCCTCTCCTCTCACCTAAAACTAGTTTCTAGCTTTGGTTTGTTTGTTCACCAGAGTTTAGCACTGGCAGATGCCTGTCATGAACCTTAGTGCAAGGTCAGGACCTGTGCCAATGATAATTGAGTTATCATTGCATGTCTGAGCTCTCGGCAGGATTAAACCAATTCTCCCAAACTGTTTGCAGGGAAGGTGGAGGAATTTGGCCTAAAGGTATGCCCATTGCAAAAAGGGCAGAAAAGAAGACTTCAGGGTGCTTTGGATTAAGTCCTAATGCAAAAGCTCTGGTCATCAAATAAGAAAAATATAGAAGAAGAGAATATAATCATGTCAGCAAATACATGGAGCCTCCAGAGTCCACAGAGTCCAGCCCTTTGTCACTGATTTGCTCAAAAAGGCTGGTGTCAACCCAAACGCAAGGAAAGGTAGATGTCATAGGAGTCTTCCTCATGTGCAGATTTGAAAACAGACCTGCATCAAGCAGCACACTGTTTCCAGCAGCTCCCACTGATGATAGAGAATGGCTCTGAATGGATAGGTAGGTCCTGTAGATGTGGACAAACTGATGAGACTGGGAGCCCATCCCCAGGCACCCAGAGAGCCAGGGAGTCATCAGAACAAAGGACAGTCCTGGAGAGCAGAGTCACTATAACAAACTCTGCACTATATCCTCTCCATATGGGTAGGCAGAGCTTTGGGGTCTCTCTTGGGATACCATATGCTGGTATTTTCATGTAAAATGCTCCTTTAGTCAACCAGTGATGGTCACAATGCTCACCCCGGAGGAATGCTACCCATGACTCCTCTTCAACTGGACACTGAAACTACTCAAGTCCTTTAGTGCAGCCATTCACCCAATTCCTAATTCACTGAGTGGCCTATCTGTCAAACCCATGGCTCTGCAGTCTAGACAAAAAGGTTCTGGGGGTCATTGTAAAATGCTTTGTGCAAGTCCAGGTAGATTATATCAGTCACTCTTCCCTTATCCATCAGGGCTCTCATCCAGCTGTAGAAGGCCATGAGATGTGTCAGGCACAATTTACCCTTAGTGAAGTCATGGTGGCTGTCACCTATCACCTCATTATTTTCCATGGGCCTTAGCATAGTTTCCGGGAGTATCTGCTCCATGATCTTTCTGGCCTTCCTTTTTTTTCCCTTTTTAAATGAAGGATTTATTTACCTTTTTCCAGTCACTGGGAATTTCACCAGGCTGCCAAAACTTCTCAAAAATTATGCACAATGCCTTAGCTACTTTACCTACCAGTTCTCTCAGGACCTACAGATATACTTCATCAGGTTCCATGGACTTGTGCACCATTAGGTTTTGTAGATGGCCTCAAACCTGCATTTATCCATGCACATGCTCCTAAGACACCCCTGTCCTTAGGACAAGTCAGCTGTTTTTCACCCAAAGTTGGTCTCCTTGAGCAGAGTCAGTCCTGAACACATGAGCTGCTGTGCTGCCTTGGTTGAAATGCTCTGTCTCATGCAGGGATGGTGAAGATGAATTAGTTAATTATGTAAAGTGCCTTGGAGATGAAAAGTGACATCTGAGTGCCAAGTATTACTATTAATAAGAAAACATATACCACCTACCAGGTATTATTTCTTCTTTTCCCCCTAAAAAATATAGTTCTGAAGTTCAGGTTACACCAGAAGAAGTCAGAAGAAAAGCATGAGATTTTCAGCAAAGTATTTCAATCTAAGCAATCCAGATTTCAGAGAAGCCCATCTTCTTTGGTTTTGCCTGTATTACCACCTCTGTAATGTACCAATATGAAATCCTAACAGATCACAAGTCTCTCACAAAAATCTGCCTATCCTTATTGCAGTGTTTTGTGTAGACACCTGAAGCACTTTGTTCAAATTCAAGGAAAACATCTCTGTAGTTATGAACAATATGCTTGATTCCTCAGCCAATCACTTAAATACCTACTTAAATTAAAGCAAATGTTTTAGGCTTGAGCAAGCTGGGTGCCAGATTCTTGGTGGAGCTTCAGTGTTAGTGAAAGCCAGAGGGAATAGGAAAGAGAGGGAGGGGCAAAATTTTCTCTGAAAATTCGACCTCACATGAAATTCCAGATTGTGGCATATGAAATGAGACAAAAAGACTGCAAAAAAGGAAATTTCATACTGAATCATGTAGGGCATAAATTACGTTTCCGATTTGTGTTGGTATTTAAACCTGTTAGGTGTGTTTTTGCTAGGTCACTTGAAAACTAAACATTGGTGGCAAAAGCAGCTGGTCATTATTGATTTTGGTCTATTACAATATTTCAAGATTAAGACTCCAAAAGTGTTTTGTGATACAGCAGTTAAGTTACAAACTCTGCTGTAGCAATGTGTCTTATTAAAAAGGATTCATATATGGCAACAAAGGCCAATATTAGTTAAACAAGTCCAAACACTGCAGTGTATTTCTGCAGGGGGGAAAGAGTTTTATTTTCATGTACCATATAGTCAGCCAAATGTAAGATATTTTGAGAATTAAGCAATTTGTTGAATACACATCTTTGTCCTCATCTCTGCCTCTCTTTTCCTCTCTCTCCTTGCACAAAATTTGAAGGCATTCATATAAAATGGCTCTTAGGAATTTCACACACAGTTTTATTTATGGTAAATTTATTATAAGGATGTTCTCTGTCATTGTCTGAGAGATTTATTTATTGTATCACACTTTTGAAACTGCTGATATTGATTGTTTCAAGAGTTTGCCTTAAAGGAAGAGGGGGAGAAAAACAACAACAAAAAAAGCCTCACGAATGAAAAGGAATGGCCATGTTGCTATCAATTATTTCATAATGAGATATGAGGAGAGAATTTTAAACACTATCTCTAGCAATACAGTTGAACAAACAATATATTTACTGGAAATTATGCTCCAATGATGAATGGCTTGTTTTAAAATAGAGGCTTTTCTAATGGAGGCCTTTCAGAGAAGCAGTGACACACAGTCTAACTCCCAATTATTATTGCATTTTAATCTACACTGAATTTCATATTTCTGCCAGAGAGTGAGAAGAGTGAATTCCATTTGCAAATATCTCTGTCATGATGATCCCCAAACAATAACAAATTCTAAGCTGTCCAAAAATATTCTAGTGATAACTCCATTTGCCAGTAATTCATCCTCTTCCTCCTGCTACAACCTCCTTTTTTGCTTTCTTTTTCAGTGTCTAGGTACATTTTCAACTGGAAAAATTAAAAAAAAACCTTTTCCCACCATCACCAAACTAGTGCACTCTTCCCCTGCCACCATCTCATCTTATGTAGAATAGGGAATTGAGTATTACTCTCTGAAGTTTCTAGCTATGACAGTAATTTACCATTTTATTGTGATTCAGTGCTTTGGACAGAGGCACACATTGCCTGTCATGCTGTGTTCATCACTGACTGTAGAGACAAGCATTGCTTGTCAAATAGAAGAGCCCTTATAATGAGGACCCCTAGGTGTAACATAAAAGATTCACAGGAAAAAGGACTTCTTATGGAGGGCTTAAAGCCTCTAAAGCAGTATGAGCTAGTTAGATAATATACAAACTTTAGAAGTGCAACAGACAGATATTTCCCCCTTACATCCATTAGGCATACCAAAAATGTTATCAACAGAACAATATGTAAACCTTTGTGAAAAGTAGGCAGAGTAATTTATTTGCATTATCTCACCACCCTGTAGAAGGGATGAAG
>VWZU01005450.1:708311-750351 GCA_013397095.1 Sterrhoptilus dennistouni | reverse complement strand
CACATTTTCCCTTGCCTTTCTCCACTGCCTCCTGCTCCCTCCTCTGGATGCTTCAAGGAGATGTATGCATGTCAGGCAGAACTCAGCCCAGGCAGGGAGAGGAGAGGTGGCTCTCATTTGCAAAATCTGCAGTGTTTTCATCCTTGGCATGGTGGTGATGGGGTGGGGGAGAGGAAGGGGGTATGGCATGTCACTTCACTTTATCACTGCCTGGGCTCTTGCCTTGTCATTCGGCACTTGCCATGAATCTAAAGAGAGTTTGGCCTTAATAACTTCACACAAGTACTGCACTGCCAGTAACTTTAGAGACAGGTGACAACAAGCAAGGAATTATAATGAATTGCTGCAAATGCCTTCTTCGCACAAATTATAGTTATTTTCCTCTGAGCCTGCAAGCCTTCCAACATCAGGATTTTGGTTCAGAAGATAAGGTAGGGTGTTTTTGTGTCTAGGGAGGCAGACATAAATTTTACCATTATACTTGGACCCCTTCACCCCTTTCTTTCCCTACTGCCTCCCGGGGGGGGTTTTGCTGCTGGTTTGTTTCAATTTTTTTTCCCCTCAGTCAGAACACTGATTTTCCCACTGAAAACAGAGCAGTGCTCACAAGCCACCCTGTACTTTAACAGAGAGTGGAAGGAAGTTTGGTCTTTGTTGTGACTGCAACAATTTTAATTTGAGGTTAACATCTTTCCTTGCCACCCCAATTATCTAAATTGGACTGTGGAGGTCCCTTTCTCCACTGAGGGCCATGTCACCCTGGCCATTTGTCCACCCTGATAGGTGTGCCCTGCTGAAGAAGCTCTCAAACAACACTCCTGCCTTCATTAAGGCAGCTGTTTTGGTCTCGGTAGGGTGGGCTGCTGTTCCTGCAAGCTTTACTTGGCTGTTCAACACCCAAAATGACTATGACTGGTTCAGGTTGATTGTCACTGTTGCACATAAGTAGATTAAGTTTTGTCAGTCTGTGGTTTGGCTCTGACCATTGAAGAGGTTAAATATCACCCAAATATAGGACTTCTTTTAAACCAGTGTTAATGGTCAGTATATGGCTGGAAAATGGCTTACGACTATTTTTCATTTCTCCATCAGTCTCCATGCCTCCCTTTAACAGATATTTTTAGCAGTAGTGAAGTAATGCAGTCCTTGGCATTTCTAAGAAAAAATTGTCTGCTCAGACAGGCAAATTGCCCTAAAATCTCCTTGATGCTAACACACAGCCAAATCCTCCATCTTAATGTTTATCCTGGAAACGTCTTCACTAGGGTTCAGACCGTAGCTATCCTTCGGCTGAGGACAGAAGATTGTTTTCTTTTGTCACCTTCTGTGCTGAATACAAGACTGGAGATGACAGTGTCTTCTCTTTGCATGAGTTCAGGCGATTTCAGTGGTGGTCTGCAGAGAGCAGAGGATATATGCCACACAGAATCAAAAACAGCCTCCTCTAACGTGCAAAAAGAGAACTGTCAGGCAGTCAATTTGTGCAGCTCTGCAAAGGTCACTTCTGTTCTGGAAGATCATGTTCTAAAATCACTAGAGGAAATGGGAAGATTTCTTTTCCCCACCCTGCTTTTTGTCACAGACTGGGAACACAAAATAGTTTCTCCACACAAGCCAGAAGTGTAACTCTAAGTGCATTTTAACCTCATCAACTTTATGTATTTAAAAGACTCTTTAAGGAGTTTTGATTGAGACCACAGGTCAGCTGAACTCCGTACCGTTCAGACAGCTTTTCATTCTTTCTCACCATAATCATGCGTACAATGAGGCCTTGTTTCTGCTCTTCAGTTTCTAGATTGGTTTTAAAACACATTATTTGTGCTATTGCCCGTGTTACTTGTTTAGTTAGCAGCTGTCATATGTCAGGATCAACTGAGCGATTATAATGTGCAGCAGAAATATTTCCATTATATATGGAGCTATTCTTAAGCATTTAAAAAAAGAGGGATGTCTGTAATCCAAGCCTATGTTATCCTGGAGATGCACACCTGCTGCTGCTACTGGATCTCAGGTGCATATTCAGGACAGGTATTTGATCTTCTGTTTTCATTGGAAATGGGTTAGATTTTGCAAGGGGTGTTGTGGGAAGAGAGGAAGTCTAGTTACAAAGTGTTCTGAGAAACAGGGGTCTGAAGAGCAATATTATTCAAGAGTGAGCTATTTCAGTGGGAGCAACATGCTTGCCTTTTTGCTAACACAATGTGTCTTCGAATTGCCACCAACTCAGCTACTGGCAGGGAGAGTCTGCTGCTGCTGGCTCTGTGGTGTCAAAGCAGTTAAAGGGACAGTGCCAACATGCTCAACCTCTTCAGGAACAAAATGTGAATTACAAGTAGTTTCAGGTGCTATGGTTGCCCTTGAGTATCCTTTGCTGATTTCTGTTGTCTCACAAACATGTTTTGAAATGCCTTGCCTTCCCTTGCTGCAAAGTGAAAGCCCAGTAACAGACTGTCAGTCACCGAGGGAGTGTTGCAAAGTCCATCCCTGGGTAGAAGGGTGATAGTTTCATTTTGTCAGTCTCCTTGCAAAAAAAAAGTGTGTGGTGATGGTACCCTGCATCATGCGCTTTGTCAATAAATTTACCAATTAAGTTTCAAGGCTTGGAAGACACCCCCCAGGCAGCATCAGCACCTGCTCTTATGGAGTTTTTCCACACATCCACTCCTGGCCTTTGTCAGAGATAAGATGCACTCCCTGGGTCCACAGGCTCTCCCTCTGCAGCCATTTGCAGGTTATAAAGTATGGCATGATTATTTCTTTACAGTTATGTCAAAAACTGAGCCAGCTTCTTTAGTGCTCAGATCACAATTGAATTGGGCAGGGTTAGGAGTTAAGAAAATCTGTATTTAACTTGGCGGTGACTAAACATTATTGGTACCATCTCACAGGTATCTGATATTGCAGCTACTTTCATCTATGGCTAATCAGGAATGAACCTACAATAACTTTGTACTAGTGTAATCATACTGGATGGAAGCGTGGCCACACGGTCTAAAATTATCCAGCTACCAAAGCTTATGAGTTGCCATCCACTTTCTGGGCTCCTTGTGCCTTCTTCTGCCTGCATGGTTGGCAGATCTAAGGACATTTATTTGATGAGTTACATCAGGTCAACAGAAAGAGGATAATTATGTATAGCACAAAAATCTCTAATATAGGAGCTGTGTGTTAAACACTGTGGTGTTAATATACCCAGATCAGGTGTGAGGACACAGTCAAATTACATCAGTGAAACAGCTAGCTCTGCTAGTCTTCAAGTTTTAACATTAGTTTTATGTAGAAGAATAGAAAATAGATTTTCTGCAACTGGTCATTAATCCCAGATTCTATCTAAACCCAAGGTTGAATCTGAAACTTTTTGAAACACAGTTAAAGCATCAAAAACATCAAAGACATTTCAAGTAGCAGTATCTAAGATCAGCACTTTATTTCATGTGCCTGAAGTTTTGTGATCCTTTAGCTAGTTCCATGCACTTGGATAACATTTAACCACGGCCTTACTTAAAATAGTTAAACCAAACACTAATATTCCTTTAAGAGGGCAACAGATTCCACCTTATTTTAAAACCTCCTGAGTGAAGCAAGTGAAAGTGGAAATGTCCTCACAGTCTTCTGCCATTCTCTAACAAAATGAACCCAAACAGGAAAGCTGACTTAAGCAATTACTGTTTTGTCAACATTTGGTTTTGTTCTGGATTGGAATGAAAAGACAGAATATCAAAACCCGTCTTGGGATAAGGAGTTCTGGAAACACTGAAACTTTTTTAGTCTGACATCTTTGATTGAAGAAAAACATTTAGACTTTTCTCAAATTGAAATTCAATTTCCAAGTGGCCAGACCTGAGCTGTCGCGCTGCCTCAGGCAAATGCTGTGGATGGGGGGCACCGTGGGATTTGTAGCCTGGCAGGGGAGCCTAGCCCTGTGAAGGCTGGGGATGTAAGACAGCTAAACTATTGCTCTCACAAGAAATGGCTTTCAGCACTATTATTTGAATTGTGGGAAGATTCCACTTTCATCAGAAGTCCTTCAATTACCTTTTTTCAAACAACAGATAATTATCCCCATTTAAAGTAGAAAATGATCTGTGAGTTTAGCAGAGAAAAGGGGACATTTGACCTAAAACACATTCTTGAAAGGTGGAATTAAGTATTTCATGCATAATTTTGAAAGGGAAGGGAAAAAATCCTCAAAAGAACTCAAAACAAAAAATCTCGTCTGCCCCCCAACACACACAAATGGTTTATTTGATGTGACGTTTGTGATTTTAGTGAGTTTGACCAATGTTCATCATTAAGAATCCACTAGACTACTGGATTTTGAGACATTTGTGGCAGGGATCATGACTTATTTTCTGTTGCATAATTTAAAGTTATTACTACTTAAATGCAAAAAAAAATAATGAATACAGTCCTTTAGGCTTGAGCAAACTCAGTGACTTGAGTAATTTAAGTTGCTTTTTTCAGTAAGACTTTCTCAAAAACAAAAATAATAACAACAACAAAAAATAAAAGGAAATTATGAGTATTCTTTACAAAATGAGGGGCTTCAGAGCTGTAGATGTACATCATTTACAATTACATGTCTTGAATTCATTAGCTCAGGAGAGTGGATGGAGTTGTATGTCATGTCTGTGAGGTTCCTGATTCTAGCAGAAGAGCAGTAGTTGAAAGTGGATTGCTGCAGTTCTCTAGTTGCTGTCTTCGCACCTGTTTTCTTTGTAGAGAAACACTCTCCATGCCTCCTTTAATTCCTTCCCTATTTCATTTCATTGCTAGTGGAAGTGATAAAAAATCTGCCATAGTGACTTTGAGCTGTGTGTCATCGTCTTCTACTTTCTCCCTCTTGGGTCTGCCAGAGTTACAGCCCCACACAGCCAGGTTTGTGGTGAGGGTGGTGCTAGTGGTGATAGGAGATTTTGTGAGATGGAAAAAAGATGGTTAAACATTTAATTTGGTGAGCTCTACCTCAATCCTCTAGTACCTCAGAGAAGGAGAAGAAATTAAAAAATAAAAATAAATTTGAAAAAATAAATTAAGGGATTTTGAGGGAATGGGAAGGGTAGTGCCAAAGAACTGGCCAGAATGGAAAACATTTTTCCAAACACAGATGTGTGGAAACTCAGATCTGTGAAAGAAACTGAGAGATGTATTAGGTGTTTCAAGTTAAACAGGTGCATGAGGTCAGCTTGCTCCTCATCCTCTCTACCACTGTATCATTGGTGAGGAAAGGAGGAAGATGAGCCTGCTGCAGGGAGGGCAGAGCAGGGATGCTCAGTCCTGGATCAGAATCAGGCAGAGGAAATTCTTGGTCAGCGTAGCTTTGAACAAGCAAGAGAGAAGCCAAGAGGCAGAGAGAGGAGGAGAGGAGGAGAGGCAATTTTGGATGTTTTGTTCGTTTAAAAGTGCAGTAGCACAGCAGACCTTGTACTTGATGTCACCAATATGAATTTCAGGCCTTTTCTTCTCGGAGAGCATCAGGGAGGGAAGCAAGAAAGCAGAGGTGGCCTTCAACCTTTCCCTCCCTAAAGAGCAGAGGGGTAGGGCTGTCAGATGCAAAGAGGTCAGAGGAGCTCTGGAAGTTACCACCCACCACCAGAGGAAAGACTCATCCCTGCTTGTGTTTTGAACAACAAAAAGAGATTTTAAGGGAAAGAAAACTTACTACATATCTCACTGTAATGAGATTTAAATGTCTTTACCAGCATTTGCAATAGTTTTCTGTTGGAATCAAGCATCACCACCCAAAGATAAAGGAATCTTTCAACTGATGGTGCATGGGGTCAGGAAATAATTCTGCTGCTCTCTCTGTTTAGCTTTGCATAATTGACCCTGTGAATTATGGGGCTGAAATGGGGAGAACACCATTTTCCAAGGCAGCAAGCACTACCTGGTAGAAGACAAGGACCAACACTATAAGGTCCAATGAATCAAATTCTGTTGTCTTTTTCAATATCCACAGTATTTCAGGTGGAGAGACGTCCACCAAAACCCAAAATGTGTAATGCTAAAGTAGGTAAGTCTACTGCTGTTTGCCATGTTTTATCTCTTCCTTGGCTAGAATCAAATCTGATCAGTGATATAAATACAAGGTTTTTTTTCTTCAGAACATTTGCTGACAATTTGGACAAGAAATTAACTCAACAGGTAAGTTTTATTTCTAGCCACCTTTATATGCTGAAGTGCTGTGAACTATACCCAGTTCTCTAGTTCCTTGTCCCCCCACTACCCACTCATGTTTTCCAAAGATAGTTCAACTAGGTTCAGTTTATTACAAAATAGTTTGGGTTGGAAATGATCTCTGGAGTTCATCTAGGCCAGGACCAGGAGAGGTTGGAAATATTTTTGATTTATGAGATAAACTGCCAGAACAAAGAAGAGCCAGCTAGAATCTGTTGCTTTTATTTGTGATTAATAAAGAGCAGGTTTCCTTGTCATACATCCCACACTTCATTTAGAAAGGAAAGCACTGGCTTTATCAGAAGTTTCTGCCTCCTATCGAATGCGGAATACTAAAAGTCAGTGGCAGACAGCAGTGAAATGATTGCTTCAGATACTGAAGTATATGATTTTTAAAACAAAGGGTAGAGGGCTCAGACAGAAAGTATAGGTGTGGTGTGCAGGAGCTCTTACCTGAATACACAGTTTTCATTTTGGCTTTGGCTGAGATACAAGAGATGCACATCTTAACAGTTAGCAAAATCTGCTCCCAGAGGTGATGACCCCAGCCTCCCAAAGCCTTTTCTACTTTTAAGAATGTAGCTAGGTCCTTCACTGGAGGCAGCTCTCACCACAGCCATGTCTTCTGTACTTGTATGATCTTTCCTAAACCTACCTGTGGGGCTCAAAGTGACCCTGGACTCCCTTTGTCTTCCTTGGCAGTCTGATGATGTCCTTTAGACTTCCTCAAATTAAACTTTTTTCTTTGACGCCCTTGGTATCCTGAAAAGACCCTGAAACCCATTCTATTCTTCACCATCAGTGTTGTTTTCACATATGAATAGGGCATATGAATTCCCTAACTATGGTACAATCAAGAAAAAATGACACAAGTCTTGGCATTTTACAAAAAAAGCTCCAAAGCATTTCATGTTTTCACAATGTACAAAGGTTCGAAAGTGATGAATAAGACCCCCAAAAAATCCTAGCACTGATCAGCTTAAAAGGATTTTTTTTTTTTTCTTTCATGGTTATATTTGGCTTCTTATCGTTTCTCTTGTAGTTTTGAAGTCTTCAGGGCTCAGGGCTTGGTTCATATTTTCAAGCTTTTGTTGTTCACAGCAATTTATGTCTGGAAAAGTATTTATTTTTTAACTGAAAACCTGTGATTTGTACACATAACTGCAGAACTCTGAGAGGAGTCATGGATCAACACAAAATATTCTGACACTCCAAGCAACTGCTGGAGTCAGTAATATGGTTCATTACCTCTGTTCTAGTGGCTTCTTTGAAACTGGTAAGTATGGTTTTAAGGATGTTAGAAATTCAAGCAGAAAAAAAAATCTTGATAAAAGAAGCCAGTAGCAAATAGCTGGTCTGCTATGACAAAGATGGTTCTTGAACTCTGTAAGGATTTGTGGGAAATTATTTTTCATGAGGTGTGTGCTAGTGATCTCTTTGATGCTTGCATCCCTGAGGAGGATATGTACATCTTTTAAAAGTGTTCCTGGAGATGTTCCCTGTGAATTCATGCAAGAATTCACAAAGTTTAGCATCAATTTTCTTTAGCTCTAAGTAACCTCTCAGATGGATTTATCTTGCATTCTAAGTACAAAAGGCAGTGGCCAATCACTGAACCTGGAAGGTGAGGATCTTGGATATGTATTTTTTCCCCCTTTACTGCAAAAGAGAAGGGTTTCCTCATGTAAATGGGACCAAAGAACGCTGAGGAAGATAAGACAAAACCGGTGCAACATGTAGCAAAGATTCCTCTGAGAGGACCCAGTGGCTTAAGAAAGACCCCTTGAATGATCAATTCCTTCATGTTTATTGATTTTCTCTGGGTTTTTCCTTATCTTTCCTTTCTGTTGATATCTATTTAATTGATTCCTGATTACAGATTACGCTAGTACAAACTGTTATTTGTCAAACAATGGAGCCAGATTTCTCCCTGTGTCTTGGAAAAACGCACAAAGCTTTTGATAGTTTTAGGAGGTTCAAACTGAACAAACTGTAAAGAACATAAGATGCTCTGGTGGTAATTGGCAAAGAAGGAATCTGTATAGAGTCTTCTTCAAGCAACCACCTTGTTTACACTCCCAGGCCTTTATACTGCTAGGATATCCTGTATCCTGCAGAAATTACAATGCAGTAGAATCTGCAACTGAGTTCAAAATGTGCTTCTTGGACTCATTATCAACCTCAGCTCTGTTTGCAATGCTTAGCATATAAATTATTTAAATTAAACTAACTACATAAATTATTCAAGTTTCTTTTCCCCCCTTATCTTTAACAGACACTGCAGAAGTTCAGTGCTAGTGGTGTCACACTTCACTGCCAATCAGATAGGAGTGTTAAAGGCATCTCACAACACTGGCAGTGCCTAAATGACCATGAGACTCATAGGAGGCAGCCACCAAAAGTTGAATGACAGTGACCCTGGAACAATCTTCCACCGGTGATGGGCAGCATTCTGCTCAGTAGTGTAAACAAGGAGGGACTTACAAAGAGACTCACAGGAGGGACAGTTGTTCTGGAATAGGTGGAATCTAATCCAGTTAAATTCTTTCTGCTTTTCCTGTACAAGTCTCCAGGACTTGTTTTTGCTATGGGGAATCTCAGGCTGTCAACAGCCATGCTGTGGGTAAACCCAGTGCAATGTTAAGGGCTCTTCCCCTTAGGAGACATTACCTTGACCTGGCTCCCTCATCCCCTGGTGAAGTACTTGCAAGCATCAAAGGAATGTGGTCTTGATCTCTTCAGCTGCCTCCCTTCCTGCCATGTGCTGTATCACCTTCATGGCCAAAGTCCACAGTGGCTAGAATGAAGCTCTGACTTGAAAGCATATGCAAGCTGATGTTTGTTTAGAGCCTCAGCCAGGCATCTGTTTAGGTGTTTCACGTGGGCAGGTATGGCTCCCAGCTCCAGGAGGACAATAAATATAGAGATTGATTTAGAGGGAGGACTGTCAAGGGCTGGTTTGTAGACAGTTGTCAGAGAGAGGCAGCAACAAAGTGTAATTATAATAGGAAACATGAACAGAGTCCTTAGTTTCAGTGACTGTCTGAATTGCTTGTTATACACAGGTAATTTCTTTCCTGTTTTGTTCTTGCTATTTTCTTAATTTCACATTTCAAATATGATTTAAGAAAGCAGCCTCCACTATGTCCCCTGATTTGGTTCTGATTGATTTGTAATTCTGTGACGACATGGTTGAGTTAGTTTTCTGAGTATGTCCAGATATTGTGATACATCACAGCTGTGGGGTTTGTGGGGGCCATATTTCAGCTAAAGGGAAACAAATAAATTCTTTTGTCCATCACAGTCACCATGGACCATCCAAACACAGGTCTAAAGACAAAATCCAAGATATTGATGACTACCTGTTTAGTCTTGAGTTAGCATAGTTATTAAGGGCCGACATCAGTCCAGGTTGGAGGGGAGTAAGAAAGATAAACTTATAATAAATATATAAATCATTTGAAAGACATAAGGATGGGCATGGCATGATCCTTGTTGAATGGAGAGGGCAGTACAGACCATACAGCAAGAGGACATGATGCAAAGAACTATCTGCTGAGACATGTGATTAAGTATCAGAGCATCATCCCTTCTTTGCATGGCTTGAGCATCCCTACAGACCAGGCTGCAGAGCCAAAGAGGGAGGGTGTGGCCTTTTTGCCATTTCAGAGAATTTGAACCTGCTGGAAAGGCAGGTTCAAGGGTCGGATGATATGAATGTGATGGAGAGCCCACTGCCACACTTGTGACTCAACAGTAAGTCTCATGATACTAAGGGCTTTCCAAATACCCACAGCTCTTACAAGTATATGTGCATAAAAAACTTGTTTTTCTTTGACTTAAAAAGACTAAAATATTACATCATGATGAAAATTTCTGAGTATGAGCACAAAAGATCATAAAAAACCCACAATTACCCAGAGAAATCATTGAAAAACAAAGCAGAACAAGAACTATTTTAATCCCTCCTCATGATTCAGGGCAAGCAAGGAGAACATACTCTTCTACCTCATTTTTCAGCAATTTGAGGTTGCTGAAATGCAAGCAGCTGAGAGATATTTTGTATTCATCAAAGATGGATGTGGCATGCCTCTTTCTTTTTAGGCCACCAAGAGATGACATTCTGCATGTGGTGATAACTAAGAGGATAAGATGGCGTTTCTATCGGTTTCATGCTTGCCTGTATTGGAGTAGATAGACATAATCACCCTGGAGATACTGTATTTACGTCTCTTTACTTATTTACTGTGTTTCTTTTATTTCACTTTAGGGGACTAGGCTGGAATTGACATTTCTTTCTCTTCAGCAGCAGCTTCCTCTCTCAATGCAGAGTCTCTGGGCACTCAGTTAAGCCAGACAGTGGAATGGACCTGCTGTAAATAGTGGTGATAAATTGGGTAGATAACACAGCATGGCCTGGTTTACCCCAGTGCACAGAGTAATAAAAAGGAGCTTCCACCTCAGAAAGGTCATGGTATTGACAAGGGGAACAATTGTGGGAATAGCAGTTGTGAGATGCCTGTCGCTAAAGTTGCTTTTCCACAGGAGATGCTGAAGGCCTTTTCCTCACTGCCCTCACCCTTGAGGACATTTGATTTAGTGGTGCTGGGGGATGTGTGCAGATGAGGATCCCTGGTGCCAAAGAGAACTCAGCTGCAAAGCTCAAGGCTCCTCAAGCCTCTCAGGGTCCAGACAATGCCAAAATGGCCAATTACACAGGGACTTTTCCAACTTGACCAAAATGGGGTAGACCCCCCCCCACCAGGGCTGGCTTAAATGTCTTTAGATGCTTTTCCACCACATGCTGTGAAACCACAAGGTCTTAGTGAGAGGGATGATATGGTTCCACCAATCAGTCACAATTCTGCCAAGCAGTTCAGTGGTCTCCTGTGGTAATTTTAAAAATGGACCTTTTTTAACCCTTACATTACTCATTTCATACACAGGAGAGAACCATAATAGCCAACACAGGACCCACCTAATAGAAATCATTGAAACATAATTTTGGAGACAGTAGATTCCTTGCGGGTCACAGACACTGAGCAGAACTTGGGTCTGGCATGATGGAGATCATCCAAAGAAATTGCTCCAATAGATAATTGAAGTCTCAGACCACTCTGGGTAAACCTGCACCCAAAAATCTGGTCCTCAACGACCCTGCCTTCCCCTTTGAGCAGTCAAAACAAACGTGATTGTTTTGATACCAAAGATACCAAAGCAGAGATAACAGAAGACTGAGTGCAGTAGGGCTGACATGCATCCACAAATAATAGCAAATTGAATAATCTCTAAGGTCTTGCCTAGACTTGTGGTCCTTTTCATGTCACAGCACTTTTAAACAGATTTACAACTAACATACTCAATATCAGGACTGGAAATTCAGGTCTAACAAAGTCTCATTAAAAAGCAAGGCATACAACCCACCAGCTGAATTCCACGGACTGTGCCAATTGGCACTGGGATGTGACATGATTATATAATAGAAGCCATTCTGTGTCACATTAAAGTCCTTGTAGTCCAACAACCTTTCCCAACACTGGTCAGCAAAGTGTGTTTAAGAAATAGAATTGAGAGCAAAATGCTTGTTACAATGATTTTTGCCCCAGTTACTCTTCCAGCATTCCAGAGCTTATGGGATTCCTAAATCACACTTGTATGTAAAGTACTTTGTACATGAATGAGAAAGTATACACTAGGTGAAGGCATTGCTGCATGGTGGGGAAAAACATGTGTTCTCCCCGAAGAAGCTAAACAATATGACAAAGTGTTGATTCCATAATTTTATTTCAAGAGTGATGCCCATGGTCCTACTAGGAAAGGGAGTGTGTCCACAGTAGAGCAAGTTCCTTAGCTCTTTAATGTGTTGTGCTGCCCTAAGAGTATTATAATAGATGTGGTTTTCTGAATGGGAGGAATAATGATTTTGGCCATTCTCTGTCTTTTGACAATTTACTTTCTACGAAATTGGCTTAATAGCAGTTTCCAACAACACTCATGGCCTAGTCCCAGCTAGGAAACTCTAGTTTTTTATAAATTAGAATGAGGTTTTAGGGACATTCCTATTTTGCATTAAGAATTGGCCTACACCGAGGACTAGAGTTTGATGTATCATCAATTTGTGTCACTTACTACCATTTTAAATTCAAAGTGACATGGATTTGGAAACCTTGCTCAATGTGGAACTGTGGCAAAAGGGCTGAATTTGGCCAGGGTGCGAAATTGTAATGCCTTGAGAAAGTGACAGTAAACTGGCTCAGGGGAAGCTTAAGCAAGGCCCAAACGATGACCTGTGCAAAGGCGATCTAATGATTTAATACCCCTGTTCCTGGAGAGTGGTGTCCTGAAGCCCAGAAGAGCAATCCTTGCTTTGGCCACACAGCAGTCTTCCAGGGAGCCAAGATCAGCTCATTAGACTGCAAGATCTGCACTCCTTGCAAGTAGCTGGTCCTCATCCAGCTTTGACAGTCTCAGCCAACCTGTGCCATCTGTCTGGGACAGCTCCCCAAACACATAGTGAAGTCTTTCTGAGAGCTCCAGCCACATGGAGGGAATATTTCAGAGAGCTAGAAACTGTCGTCACTGTCAAGTGCAGTTTTTGGCCCTCATGGCCACTTTGTCACAGATGTTGCTGAGGTCTTTTGTAATTTCCAGGCACTTCTGGAAGGCAAAAAATAATTCAGTAGTCACAAAATTAAAAAAGAAGTGGAAAACCAAATTTGGTAAGCACCACCTAACGATTAATATTCTCCCTCTCCACTACCTCTGACTGCAAACCTCCCTGTTTTACTGGCAGAATGACCTGAACCTGGGTTCTTGTGAAGTGAAGCTAGCTTGGGTTAGTCTTGCAGGAGGCTCTGGGAACTGAGTGATGGTGGGAAGTGAGATAATAGGGCCCTCAGCAACTCACCCTCATCTTAGTCTCATACACTGGGCACATATGGGCTAATGCATTCAGCTCCTATTGCTAAGCAAGTCAGGGTTATAAACATGATTTTCATAACTGGGTTTTAGCATACATAGAAACCATCCAGCAGTGATGATAGCTTTGCACCAGAAGAGCCTTAAGACAGAGAACAGCTTCTCTGAAGTGTTAAGAATCCCAGCATATTTATCTTAATAAGTTTTATTATAGCCTGCCAGTTTAAACCTAATGACTAATTTATCGTATAAAATACCAGCAATATATTTTTTGGTTTTGCTAATTAATTATCTCAAACAAAGGTGATATTTATAAAACTGTCCAGAAATGGTACGTGCATTAAAATTGCCTTGCAGCAGAAGATGAAATTATTACTAATATGGGATCAAATTATTACTGTATTGACTTAGTTATTTTATTACCTCATAATGGATTTCTTCATTATTTTTCCTGGGATTGTAGCATTCATGATTGCATTAAAGTCTGTTAATCTATGCAAATATCATTAGGAGCTACTAATAACCATGGCAACTTTCTTCAATTTCAAGGAATGTGGTAAGTACTCCCAACATATTGTTATGTTCTGTTAGTGTGATGGGATTAACTCAGCCCTCAAGTCCTTGGGACAGTGGGTGGGCAGCAGATCTCTCTGAGCCTTTCATGTTTAATAGATAGATAAAGTGGAAGGTGGCAATTTGTTCTGCTGCTTAAGAGGTGGCACAATTTTCAGCTCCACCACTGTAACCTGCCTGATGTCAACCAAGTCACCCATTAGTTTGTAAAAGGGCCATGTCATATAAATTTCTTCTGTATTTCCAGCCCTGCTGTCTATCCTCAAAAACAATAGCCCACCCCATGTCCCTGTGTTTTTAAACTGCAGTGGGAATCAGATATTTTCTAAAGGCCAGGTCATGGAGTTGCGGCTTTTCTATGTGCAGGATGGGGCAGAAGCAAATAAGGAAGGTGAATTTTCAACACTGGGCACAGCTTTCAAGTGTCTCATGTGTGATCTAATGCCTTCACACTGATTTTTCAGAGGTGCTCAATGAACTGTTTTTGAGAGGACTGAGATTGCTGCAGAGCTGTGAGTGTGTCTGTCAGTGTTTGTATCAACCACTTCAAAAACATGCGGACAAATATTAAGCCTTGAATGTTTCCCTTTTCAACACCTCTAAAAACTGAAAGATGCATGCACAAGTAGAATGATAGGTAAGGGAAAATACACAGCTGCTGAATGGTATAACTATTTATCTCTCTTACCTATTAGTCTAATTTCACATCTCCCATACTTAGATAATGAGGTTACAGACATCTTTGTAATAACGCACACAAAATTAAATAGAAGAAAACATGGTTAAATTGGATCGCAGAGTGACAAGGGTGGAATTTCATTTCCTTACTCATATCTGTCTGTCTATCTGTCTCTCTAAATAATCTAGATCCATAGCTTATATACAAGCAAAACAATCCCAACAGCAACTTTCCAGCAGTGATTTCCAACTGATCAGTTCTACATTATTCCTGCAACATTAGGGCTTACATTGACCGCTCCTGTCATTTCTGAATGGCACCTGAAGCCTCCTCTTTGAATTGACCTTAGACTGAAATCAGTTTAGGTCCAATTATAAAAGCTACTGAACTCTGGGTGCCCTTGTTTTGCTCCATCAGCATGTGCACCACAACTGAGAGGAAGACAGACTTTGAAAATGTTAAAGGCTTCAGTTTTTGACACAAAAGCTGCATTATGAACTATAAACAAGCAAAACAGACTTGAGATGTTGGTGAACAACCCCACAGCCCCAGGAATTCACAGGAATCCTGTCTTCTCCTTTAAACAGTAACAAGAGCCTCTCTCCCAAAAAATCTCATTTAAAAAAAAAAAAGACAACCCAAAAACACTGCTGTGGCACCAGAGCAAAGTAGCGTTAGATTAGGCATTTGCACTTCTGTAAATGAATTAATAAAATGTGATTGTTTTATGTTTGGCTGTCAATCCGCATTTGGCTCAGAGTGGATAATTTTTACTCAGAATGTGTTAAAAAGTAATTCTGTAGATGGTAGCAGTCTTGGACCTTGTGAAACCCTCCATTTTTTTGCTGATGAGATGACCTTGTTTTGTTAAATAAAAAGAGACCCAAAACAGCATTCAGGAAGGGAAAAAGCAGGGTGAATCTATGGAAAACCAATAAACAAAAACAAAACAAAACAAACAAAAAAAACCAAACAACCAAAACAAACCCAGACAAAGCAAAACATAAAACCCCCACCACATTATTTTTTCCATGTTCTTTCTTTTGTCCTTCTTTTTTTTTTTTTTTTCAAGAAGGGCTATTCTTCATGATGAGATGTAAAATAAAAGGAAAAGCAAGCCCAGAAGAAATGCAGGCATTAAATTAGATGGATTGGCTGAAGCTGTTATGCATTAATTGCATTTCAGAATCAGCTGGGCCTCCTCTCCACTAGGCAGCAGAGCCCCAGTCTGTTAGGGGACTGAACAAAGGACAGCTACAAAGCAGCATTAAGGGTCCTAACAAGGGTCTCTCTGGCTGTTTTCCTTTCACAGCCTGATGCAGAACACCAACTCATTAATTCTTTGAGTTTAGACAGACTTTGCCAGAACGGACTCTTTTGCAAAACCACTGAATGAACCACCCACCTGGAACTGCTTGAGAGTTTTGGGACTGGAAACATAGGGAGCTGGTCTGCTTGTGTTGTTCACCAAACAAGTGTTCTAACTCAGCAAAATTCTCATGTCAGCCCTGCTAAGGGGTTGCGATAGATTTAGGTGTGAGGAGGCAGATATGGAAGGAGGATAAACATCTGCCTATGGCTACCCAAAACATGAAGGAGATGGGTCCCACCAGAGAAGTTTAGCCCTCCTCTGTGCAGAATTCTTGTTAGACCAAGAAGAGAGTGCAGCGGTTTAAATTAAAATTAAAGCTATAAAAATATGTGCTTTGGACAGATATGAAAACGGGAGACAAGGTTTTCTTACTACTTAAATCAGGGGCATTTTGGAGTGTCTGGCATGGGTTCTGAAAGGCTGATAGCTGCTAGTAAAAGGTTTGCCCTGTCTGACTGGGTGGCTTTAATGTAATTGGGAACTTAGAAAAAGTCTGTATTCCAGCGGTGATCCCAATGCTGTCATCTTGAGCCCATCTCAAATAACAGTGAGGGGACATAATTGTGTGGTGTAAATCAGGTTGACTTCACTGATGGTGCTGATTTACACCATCTGAGGACCTGGCTTAGCTCTGTTATGGCAGTGAGCTGCACTGCCTAACCTCCCTGAATTCCCTGCATGGATTCTACACATCACTTAACTTCAGGCAAGACTTTCTCACATTGTCTGAATGCTAATTGCACTTCTGTGCTGCAGCTTATATTAAAATTAATATATAATTAAAAAAAAAAAAGAGATAATTGAACTGACCCAAAATATAACCCCTTTCCTTATTTCTTAAGCACTTGAGTTTTGGCACAAATCTCTTTTACTGCAGGGGCTTATGTTATGCCGTCAGCAAATGCAAAGAGCAATTAAACATTTAACATGATCACAAGGAGAAGAGGAAAGCTGCTGTTTAAATGCATACAGAAAAAAAAAAAAAAGTCCAGAAAAACAGTCTCTTGGGTCTAATGTAAGACAGAAAAAAATGGACCCCGGTCAGTTCAATTCAAGAGCTTTGTTTATTGGGGATCTAGTATACTATTTTTTAAAGTAAAATTCCTACTTTGCTGAGTTCCTTAGGAGTTTCAAAAAGTCCTGTGCCACAGAGATTCCACATTGAAGCAAATGCTTTCTGGAGGGTAAGCATTATGATTTTCACCTTCTCTTTGTTTTCCTGGATTTGGAGGATTACCTGAATCTCAGGGAATATCTGCTTCTAGAAAGAGCTGTACTGCATTTCCTCAAAAGAAGAAAAGAAGTAACAGGCTTCAAAACTCTGCATCCCTTCTGACATTCCTCATTTTTCTGTTTCACACATTTTTCTGTTCTGTTAAAAGCACATAGACTAACCTATGAGTCATCTTGGTCAGTGCTGCTGCCTATATCCAAAGTATTAATAAGAAGAATTAGTCCTGTTTGTCAGTCTGTCCATGAATGAGAGATGTGGGATTAAGTCGCTAGATGACATTTGTTTTCCATAGCTTACAGAGAATGTTTATTCAGTTGCCATAAGGACATCGGGGTCATGCAGCCTGACATGCAGCTTGAGCAGCGTGCAGCCCCATTCATAGGGGAGTCGACTCACTATCAGAGAAAGCAGCCCTGATTTGACATTCTGGTTGTCTGAGAGGCCTGCCTTAAAAATGCCCTTGGAGTCTGTTTCCCCAGTACAAAGGAATGCACAGCAATATGCACTCAAAAAGGCCTTGCTCCTGTTAAGGGATGGATGGAGAGAACAGATAAGTAATGGGACTCCAGGACTGCTGTCAACCTGACAGCATCTTAACAAAGAAGCAGAGGAATTTTGGGGGGGGCTTAATTTAATAGGATTTGTCAGGCCTTTTCATGGGACACTACTGTTTTCAATTAAGTGTTTTTTAGGAGAGTTTTTTTTATTCTGGTGGGTGGTTTAAGGAAAGGGGGCCAATGCCAGACAGCCAGAAAAACAGGTCGTGAGACTGCTTATCAGTTCTGTGGAGTATTGGGGTATGAGCTGCTGAGATAGACTTTTTGGAACAGTCTGACACAGGGAGATTCTGAAATGAGGTGCTGGTCACCAGGAAGGCCACTAGGTGCCCAGAGCAGAATTTCCCCAGAATTCAAAACAAAAGGAGAGCAATGATCTGAACCCATTTCCCTGCATTTTATGAGGGCATCTGACTGCCAGAAAATGGAGTCTATACCTTCCTGCTCTCAGATTTTTAAGAGTTTAGGATTTAGAGTACTTTTTTTTTTTTTCATGGAAACAGCTTTAAAAGTTTTTAGGTTGAATTCAGGAAAAGTGGGAAAATTACTCAAATATCAACTGCTTTCTGCCTGCAAAAGCATTTTCTTCTCAGCTCTTGGATTAACACCTAGACTCAGGCATGCCTGTGGCACAGAGAGGCTCTTTATTTGCCAATCTCAATTTTTTGTGGGATTGCAATATCAGACACAAAGCAACATTTTCTCTAGTAGATTGTGCCACTAATACAATAAGAGTCTAATATATTAATGAATAAGGATCTATAATATGCTAATATTTCTGCATCACATTAATATTCTATTAGACTAATGTATTATTATGCTAATAAGCCTATTAAAAATGCAAAATATAATTATACGTTCTGTATGGCTCCACTGTTGAAATCTGATTCCTGCCCTAGACACACTTGTGTGTGTATTTCTAGAAATTATATTACCTGCTGTGCAAAGTTATCTTGATCTACACCTGATGTCTTTCATCATGCACCCCAAGCAGCTGAGAGAGGATTTCATACCCCCAAACCCATTAACAGGTGAAACAGATTAAGCGCTTCAGCAGGTCCGCATTTCAGCCATGGGAGAGACAGGCTGACAGCCATGTTTTACAGACGCCCCACTCTCTCTTGAAATTTACCTTTCTTTTCACTGAGCAGCTGATTGAGAGGGGACCCTCTTCTGGGTAGTTGTGTTGCGCCGGAAGAGTGTAACACACCTAAATCCCAGCAAGCCAATCTCCTAGGAAAGGGTATTATGTGACGCCCGTTGAAAGAGATCCCTTTCTCTGTGGTGTTTTCTTTTGCCAAATTTAGGCAGCTCCATATTCAGTGTGCTGTTTATATAGTTTATTCTTTGATGCCTAATTTCCCCTGACACCATCAAAGCAGGCTAATCCACAGGCAGAGAAGACTGTGACTTCCTCTGGACAGCTAATCGCAAACAACAGGGCATTGTGTGTCTGTTTTCCCCCCCCAAGTCCCAGCCCTGGCTATGCTTCTGCTCCTCTGTCACTGTTGAAAGAGAATTTTCAACATATAGAGAGTGCCTCCCACTCTCTATAAATATATCCACCCTCCTGCTCACTCCTGAATAATGGCATTTAGAGGAGAAATCTCCTGCAGATCTTTCTACCACAGCTAAATGTTCACTTGATTGCTTTTAGATGGGCCAATTAAGAATGAAAAGGGAAAGTGAACAGCATGGTTTTGTTTTGTTTTAAAAATGTCATGTTTGTCAAGTTTATTAAGCAGGAGCTTAGAATGAATATTGAATTTTCAAAGACTGGCTCTGATAAAATTTGGAAAAGAAAGTGGAAGGACATGTCCTTCCCCATGTCCCTGTCAGGATAACTCTCAATCCTGTATCAATATCTGTATCTCATGGCACCAGCCATTTAATGGATGTTACAACAGACACCTTTAATGAAAGAAAAGTGTTTCTGTTACCTGTCTGAAGATCTATTCACTTCCTTACTGCCACTGGGAAGAGGCAGAGAATTGAATGGAGAAGGTTTCTGACTAAAAGAAATCCTTTTTAATGGGGATGAAAGGAGCTATATGGGTAGAATTCATGGTCTGGGGAGGCTGAGGCTCTCTGTCACTGAATCATGGTTAAAAATGGGAAAAATGTATCCATCAGTAATAATACACTTGAATGTTGTTCAGTACTGTGCCAGTTGAGCTAGAGAGCTTCTCCAGGTTCGTTCTGAACCTTTCCTCTGGTTCTGGACCCTCTTTCTTAGGCAGCAGACCCAATACTTTGTGAAGACTCTCACAGTTCTCAGGGTTTATTTGATACCCAAATAGCAAAGAAGTTGCGATGGCACAGAATCATCTTTACATGTGGAAGAGGAGGAACAGTTTGTAAATGCATCATAAAACTGGGAAGTGTGCTCAATTCCACAAGATTTAAGGCTTCCATAACCATCTACATGCTGCACACAGCTGACCTGTGTAGCACTTCCTTGTGTATGAACAACTTTTTTGTGTGGTGGTTGATTCTGTATCATGGTAAGGATCCTGCTACCATTAACAGTGACTGGATTTCTCTTTTAGAGCAAGAGAAAGAAATCCAGGTCTGTGGAAGTGAAAAACCTAAACATGATTCTTTTCTATGGGTATTCAGTATGATTTATATATATATATATATATATATATGTATGAGTGATAAAGAACATACGATTCCCTGACTTGAATTTGTCCTAGGACACATGGTGAATAAGTAAGGGACCCAGTTACACAATAATTGAAGTTTGTTGGGTTGTTTTTTTTTACTGTATCATATCCCTCATCTGACTTCCAAATTTCCTTATTTTCAGGGCAGCAGCAGAATGAGTACATACCAGGTGAAGATACACAAAGCATAGAATTGTCAACTCTGGTCTACAAAATAGGGAACTCATACTCAAATCTTTACACTCTCCATGTTTTCCGCTTGCTGATGATGTCCCACAGAAAATTCCATTTATGTTATTTTCATTATTACCATTGTTATTTTAATACATGACTCATGCACCACCATTTGCTGTGATTCTCTAAGATGATGGTCAAGTGGTTTCAAACTGCTTTATCAACTTGAAGTTCAGTGGAGTTACACTGATTTACATAAGCTGAGACTTTAGCCCAAAGTTCCTCTTGAAAGTGACAGAAAGCTTTTTGCTGATCTGTCTCTCCCTGGAAAAGAAAATGCTTTTCACAGGAAAGCTGTTACTTGGTGTGTTCCCTTATATAACAGCACTGCTGGCAAAGTAGAGAGACCAAAAAATATGAAGATTCTAGCAGTCATGGAAAGGCTCATGGTGTTGAAGTAAGCTGCCTCTCCACAGCACAATGCTGTGCTTGTCAAACAAGTCCACAGAGGAAGGATTTTATCAAGATCTGTTCTTCAGTTTCTGCAGATATCTTCAATCTACATTTGCGTGGAACAAAGGTTTAAGTGTAGATTATTACTCCAGTCTTTTGTTTTGCCTGAGTTAATCTGCTTAGCAGAAATCTTCTTGTCTTGCCTCCCACTTATATTTCTGTGTCAATACACATCTAAAATATTGTTTCTTCTCCAAACACAATCAGAGCAGAAGTTAGCCATGTTGATTGTCTTCTTGTTAAAGTGGTATGCTGAATATTTTATAGGTTTCTTTGACCTCTAATTGGTCCATCCACAAAGGGAGATAGAAGTACCCCTATGTGCTTCAGCTATAACCTTAGATCTGCTGGATAAGTTCAGGTATTGCAGGGTTGATACTTGTTGAACCATCACCATCTTTCAGAAGTGTGTGGGCTGAAAAGCAAGAAAAGCCTTGCAGAGGAAGGGTTATGTTGCATATCTCTGTGTCTAAGACCAACCCAGATGTTCCTGTGCAAGCCCCTGGAACAAGAGTTTGCTGCAGGAGTCCTGAGTTGCCGAAGCCTGGTAGTTCACTGTCTATCTGTGAGTGTGTTTTCTCCCCTTGGGTTTGCTTCATACCAGGATAAATAAAGAAAGATTGGCCTGTAAAGCTTACACAGAATGCAATTCCCTCTCTATATAATGCTTCTCCTTTTGATGGAGAGGCTTCTTTTCCCCTCTAACTTTCTCTGGTTTTCTTTATCTTGATCTCACTTTTCTGCAGTCTGAATGCAAGCATGTGTAAAAAATCAGGATGAGAGGATTTGATCTCTAGGCAAAGAAAACACCAGAGGTTAATTAAAAACAAAAGGAAGCATAACAAACAATTCCCTCTCTCTCCTATTCTCTCCTCACATGAGCCCTTCAAGCCCAGGGTTTCATGCAGGAGTGGAGTTAGCCAGGACCAGGATGGAGGCAAGAGCCCTGGAGGAGAAAAAGGGTTTGCAATGTTTGAACAGAAGTAAAGGTGGGGGAAGACCACCCCATCAGTGTAATCCCAGTGCAATTTCATCTAGGCCTGTTGTCTCTTAATGAGTTTTTATTCATCTTTAATTTGATGGGTCTTCTTTCCCAAAGGAGGGCTGAGAGAGCAAGGGAAAGGGGAAACACAACAGTAGGGTAGAGAGCAAAGTCTTTGACAATATTTCTTTCTATGCTTGTTTCTTTCTCTCTTAACTGATAGCTAAAATGTCTTTCTAATATCTTTCTCTGTCTTTTTGCTGATGTATTTAGCAGAAAATTGGTTTTGGAAATAGCAAATGAAATAAAGAAATTAAGAAAGCAGATTGCAAAGATTTGATATGGTGTCCAAAATTTAGGAGAAAAAGAAATCCTTCCTTCCTTCCTTCCTTCTTCCCTTGCTTCTTCACTCCTTACCAGAGCTAGGAAGTTCAGCAAGACCAGAAACTTATTTTGGTTGTCTGGGTTATATATCTTGGATCACATCTAACTGGTTAGGTCAAGCCATAATAGTATTTAAAGGGAAAAGTTATGGAGTTTTTACAATAAGGAACAGGAATGTCAGGGACAGGATGAGTTTGGGCGATGTCCAGTCTTGCTGGCATGGTTTAAATGGGATCTGATCCTTTTGATAGAGAGTGGGGAAAATTTCCACCAAAGCATTCATCACAGATTGGAGTCTGAGACAAAGTGAGAAACAGGCTTGTTCTTTTTGATTGCTGGGGTTTCACATCTCACCTCCTCTCCCTCTTTCACTCTCTTTCACCCATACATACACAGGTAGACTTTGAGTGCAATATTTTGCACATCTCCTACCACTGCATTACATCCCGCTGGCCATATCTTGACAGGTTGCATCAGTCAATAATGATGTAATATTAAAGGGTAATGACACAGCCATGCAGAGTAATGAGAGAAAGCAATTTCTCTCACTAGTTACTCATTTACCAATCGATTGAATTCATCATATCAAAAACACAGGGATAAGTCCATGAGAGGCTGACATATGTTCCTATTGTGTAGTGGTTCTGCTTAGCTGGCTGACAAAAAATGTCAAAGTAAACATATTAAGTTAAATTCTGCTCAGGGTATGAAGACAAAGGAGAAAAAGGAAACAAGTCTGTACATGAACTTGAACCTTGGAGACCAAAAAAAATATTACTAGGAAATAAGGAGATAAGAAGGTAACAGAAAGCAGTTTGGGTCCATGCAGTGAGCATCAGTTGAGGCAGGTGTGTTGTTTCAGCAGACCAATTAATTAATACAGGTGGGTCTATTACTATAGAGTTTCTGAAGATTGCAACTCCACTTTGCAATCCTTTCTTTGAGAGTCTCTACAGGCTCAGAAAACATCTGTGATTCTCATGAGCTACCCGCAGAGAAGATGAGGATGGACAAACTTCACTTACAATCAGACAGAAAATGAAACCCAGATAAATCCTTAAATTAAACAGAACAGGATCTGCATTCCCTCCTGGTGGTTAAACAGGGGAAGGGCTTGGATCTGCCACAAACAAAGCTTGATGACCAGATGTGTCCAGGAAAATTATATTTGGAAAAAGCAGAAGGCAGATTTTATGCATAAATTGGTAAGGAATTCCTCAGACTTCCAGGAAGCAGAGTCTTCCAGCAATGCTGTCACTATTTTGGATTCTTCCACCAAGCAATCCAAGGCTGATGTGACAGGACCCTTCTGCACCTTCATTGCTTTTGATTTCCATTCGGAGGTATTGATATTCCCTCCTCTGAAAAGCAAACTGGATATACATTTCTAGCACAGCTGCTCATATTTGTAAGGATATTTACAAAACAAATCCTGCAAAAGTTATATGGCTCTTGGAGAAGCCCATTAAAAAGAAAGGTGTCAAACTCTGAATCTGGCTGATTATCACCTGATGAAGTGTTTGGTTTTACTAAACCACAGGCATCCTGCACAAGTTGTGGGGACAAAGGCAAATACACACCATATACCAAGTCATATGGGAGATGCTGCCCTAAAATACTGTTCTCAAGTAACATTGCTCTAAGCAAGGCTGTGGGAGAAGAATAGTGTGGAGAGAGGAGTTAAAGTCACTGAGACTACATCAAAGATGGGTATTTAGAGGTCCTGGGCCAGGGAGGTTTGGAACTGAGGGCATGGAGAAAGGAGAGCAACAAGGATGTTGCAAAGTATTTTTCCTTTTTATTTTCCTTCTCTGAGCTGTTTATAGATGTAATCCTGCAGCTGCAGAGTGCAAATCCTACACAAGCCCAAGTGATTATTGCAGTTGGAGACTCTGGGTGATTTTGTAACCTCTGCTCTGCTTCAGCTACTGAAAGCCAGAAGAGAAGATGAGCAAAGGGAGGGGAGTGAAAGGAAGGAGGAGAGCCGGGCTCTAGCAAAAATCTTCACCCAAAAGCCCAGCTATTTTCTCAGCACTTAATGCCTCGTTATTGCTGTCCAAAAGGGAGAAGGAGGCACTGGCTTCTGCGATGTGTCAAAAGCAATGTGATCAGCAGGTAGAGAGAGGTGATTCTCCCCCTCTGCTCTTATGAGGCTCCACCTGAAGTGTTGAATCCAGCTCTAGGACCCTCAACATAGGCAAGACCTGTTAGAACAGGTCCAGAGAAAGACCACAAAGATGATCAGAGTGCTGAGACACCTCTGCTATGGAGACCAGTTGAGACAGCTGAGGTTTTTCAGCCAGGAGAGAAGGATCCAGCACCTTCTCGTAACTGGAGGATTCAAAAGAGAATGGGAGAAGGACATTTTAAAAAGAACATGTACTGAGAGAACAAGATGCGATGTCTTTAAACTAAAAGCATGTGGAGATTAGACGTTAGGGAGAAATTCTTGACTGTGAGAGTGGTGAGACGCTGGCACAGGTTGCCCAGAGAAGATGTCGATGCCCCATGCCTGCAAGTGTTCAAGGCCAGGCTGGATGGGGCTCTGAACACCCTGGTTTAGTGGAAGGAGTCCTTGCCCCAGCAGGGGGTGTAACGAGATGATCTTTAAGGTCTGTTTCAACCCAAAGCATTTGTGGTTCTATTCTTCCTCCAAAATTCCTTTTCCCTCATGGTGTCTTCCTGTACTGGGCATGTAGGAAAATGAAGTGTGATGTTATCCAGTACCAAATGCTGGTGCAATGGCCCAGGTTGCTGTCAGCAGGAGCTGGCTGCAGCATTTATCTCCAGCTGTCCCAGCTCAAAGTTGTGCCCACCTGGCACACAGCAGCACATTTGCCTGCAGCATGGCAGAGACAGCACAGGCTGAGACCAGCTTATGCTTTGCCGTGCAGGGACACAGACCAGCCTGTCAGACATAGGAAACCACAGTCAGGAGTCAAATGGCTCTTTATGGCCTAACAGTTTCAAGCCTCAATCATATGTATGTTTAAAAACATTTTGTTTCCATTTTCCTTTCTTTTTTTCCTTCATTGAGAGCCATTAATAATGGAAGAATGTGGCAGTCTTTGGAACTTGCTCACAACAGTCCCCAAGGGCTTGACTACAAAAGGGCACCTCTTCTGCTCTCTCTATCTGCTTTGGAGAAGCTTCCAAAGGAAGGTAGGGGATATGTGAGCAGAGGGAGGGCATTTTTTAGTCAGTGGAGTGTGATGATTACTTCAAGTGATGCAAATGAAGAACACAGAAGCAGTCTTCTGGCAGCACTGCCACATGCAGAGCATGGCTGTGCCCATGGAGCTGTGCCAGCTTAGAGAGGAGGGGACAGGAGCACAATGCCTGCAGTCTCCTTAGCTAAATGGGCTGCTCATGCCTTGGGACATATCTGTGCAGCACCTAACCAAGTGGAGCTCCTAATGACATGCATAATGGAAATAACTTATAATAATAAAGTAAATAGACAGTAAAGCTGTCTTCTGTAATGTGAAATGAGATGCCAGAAATTAACTAACAGCCTCCAAATGACATTAAAATATCTTTCACTTTTAATAATTTAAGGGATATACCAGTGAGAAAGATAAGGAATCTTAAAAATACATCATTTTTCAAGCTGATGATCTTTTCCTCAGACTCTCTCCACTAAGGACTGATCAGTCCACTGATCCACTGAGTACTCATTGACATATCCTAGACTGAAGCAGAACATTATAATAAGTTGTTGGGACAAAAAGTTTTCCTCTTCAATTTTATTTACTAAGTTATCCTTCAAAAAAGCTGGTTTAGCTTTGCGACTTTTCATTCTAAAAAATAAATTTCTTTCCTCTCTCCCTCCTTTCATTCTTCATCCCTCTCTCCTATCCCTTTCTTTGCTTATCTCTCCCCTTCCCTCCCACCCTTTCCATCCTTCCATCTCTCTTTCTCACTCTCTCTCTTTCTCTCATTCTTTTTCCTGGTTCAAAAAGCCCTAGACTGTCTCCTTGAGTGTAAAGGACAAACTGGCAATAATTTATGTTATAGCATGGTATGAAAAAATTGCATTACATTATAAATTATAATATGAAGGGTAAAATGCCAGGAAGGATGCCAAATGATGGTGAAAGTCCCATTAAACAACAGAGCTCTATTGCCTACCACTTCCCACAGAAATCCTAGAAGGTTTGCATGAAACTGTTTGCCATGAGGGGGGAGAGGCTGGAGGGGGGAGGAAGAAGATATACAATATAAAAGATAAAATATATTTTTAGTCAGTTGGAAGTAGGAATTTTTTTACTAATGCCCAAAAAGAAAGGTGACTTTTTAAAAGAGCTATAGAAATTTCAGATCTGGTCACCCAGAATTTTGTGGTGCTTCCTCAAGCTGGAGCAGAGGCTGTAGCAAGGAGCTGTACTATGTGTTTGTGCAGGGCTGTTATCAGAGGGGCTCTTGGATTTCATCCTCCCAGACAATCCCTGTGGAAGTCGCAGAGGTTCCTTGTGTTTTCAGGTATCCTTGCTCATTGCTGCAGGCCCAGAAAGCCACTTGAGGATGTGCTACCTGAAACCGCACCAGGCTCTGGTGGTTCTTAACTGAAAAGAGGACTAATTAGGAATGAAATTAAGAAGGGCTCTTGAAGAAAAAAAGGCAACAAGGAGAAATGAGAGTCTGGACCCTATCTCTGACTTTGTCTGGACTATTGTTCCTGGAGTCAGATGGATGCAGGGGAGCAGGGGATGGGTGATTTTGTACTTGCGGGTACATATTTGTCTTAATGCTCATCACTACCCAGCACCTGAGAAGATCTCAGGGACCTGTGGAGTCATCCTCATCTCCCCTGTCCTCTGATTATTATTTAATTTCTAAAAATCTTCTCACATTGTCTATTCTCCTGAATCTCAACTTTTGTCCATCTCTTCCTTAGATATGATGGCATCAAAAATAGATGTCAGAACAAATAAACTGTTTTGTGCAAAAGGCTATAAGTTGTGAAAAGAGAGGGCACAATTTACCCATGGGTTGAATGGTTGGTGAAGCTGTTGTTTTGCTCCTATCTCATAAAATAACTAGGCTACAATAACTGTTCGAATCTGAAACTATCAGTCAAATTTTATAACACTGTAGTGTTAGTGAAGACATTAGAGTCCTCTCTAGACATCAGGTGAAGAAAGAGAATAAGGTCATTATAAGAAAGGGAGTATTTTTATGATGGACCAAGAATGAGAAAACATCTATTTTTCTTTAAAGATAAAGGAAATACAAGGCAAAAAAGGGAGGGGAAGGAAAAAAAAAAAAGATCCCAAAACCACAGATTATTTTACTTTCAAAAAAAGGAAAAGGAAATTAAAACCATACAAAGCACCCCAATCAATGGAGAGAAAAGCAGCTTTGAGTGCCTTATTGAACTGACCTACAGAAAAATCTTCACAGTTTCAAGTCAAAACAAGTCCCTGATAAAATGTGAAATGCAATGGAAAAATCATTTAGAGGAAACAACAGAGAAGCTGATTTTGCTCTAGTTTTACAGTTCGGTTCAATAAAGGTTCCTGAACTCCCTTTCCTATGTAATTCTAAGGAAGGGTCTTTTAATTAATATATTTATCTGAACAATGAAAAAAAAAAAAAAAACAAGAGTAAGGCAGGGAGAAAAACAAACTTAAAACAAAGACTGTATTTCACATTGAGCATTGCAGGTTTTAGTTGAGTCCGTCTAGCACATGAGTTCTTTGTGTACCCACAGCCCTTTCTTCCACACGGTTGCTCTCTTAGCTTTATCCTTTAATTTGGTGTATAAATTATCGCAAAAATGATGGAATCCAGAGAGGAAAAACACATCCAAGCACATTTCATACTCATGTTTTCCTTCTTTAGCTCTTTGTGATTCATCTACTGCACTTTCAACAAGCCCTCCTGGTTTTATGAGATGCTGAAAGACAGCTCAAACATTTTATTATCTCCCTGCCAGCCTCCAGAAGAGTATCTAGCAGTGTTCAGGGTGCCCCCTGCAGTGGGACTGGTGAATGTAAAACTGTGGGACTCAGTCCTCGGCTCTGTACCATCATTCATTCCCTGCTCCTCCCGGGCATGGCACGGCTGTGCAAACCTCAGCACACCACAGAGCTGGGAGCTGGGAGCATCTCCACAACCTCTGGTGGACACACCTCAGGCTGAAGCTGTCTCAACAGCCCTTGACAGCTCTATTTCTCATGCAGGCAGGGCTGCTGAGGGGGCAATGCAGCAAAAGGGTTCATCCATCCCTAGGTTTGAGAAGACAAGTCTGCCCAGTGCTCAGCCTAAGGCACTGAATGGGTGAGTTTGGTGGCAAAGTCCTGGTGTCTGCAGAAGATACTGCTTAATGTGGGCACTAAAGCCTTTTCACAACTCTTTATGTCCAGTCTTGTTTCCAAGAGAGAAAAACTTTACATAGCCTGTACACAGCCTGAAGCTGAGGAAGCACTCTGTGAACTGTGCCCTGTGAGCTGCCTAGACCACTGTTTAGAGCTGCAGTAATACCATATCAGAAAGATTTTTTGTGCAAGAATAGGGCAAAAACACTTCCGATGGTGTGTGGTCCCTCTAGTGATGCTCCCCATCTGAGAGCCACGCTAGGGAAGGCAGAAGGTATCTGGAACTTGGACTGGCGTGTCTGCTTGCATGTCATGCATGGAGTTATTGTTGTCTTCTGTGTTCCTATAGCTTCCCCATGTTACTTTCTTATCAATGAAAGATGGAGAGAATTTCCCCCTGCCTCTTTCCTAATGACTTTTATTAAAAGGGTGTTCTGTGCAGAGGGAGGAGAAGGGTTAATAGAAAAACTTTTCAAGGTAAGATGGAGAGGTAAGCCTTCATGCTCTAGAGAAATTGAACTGTGGAGAAATGTGGGAAAAGGCTTTCTTCCCCTGCCCCGCACCACAGTGCAGTTTGTCTTAAATTAAAAAAAACAACCCAAACTGTTAGATTTTTTTTCCATGTTCTTCCAAATATCACTTCTGCTTGTCACAATATTTATAAAAACCCTCTTGCTATCTCAAGCTGCACAGCCTTTGGCTCAGGTTCCTGCCTATGCAAAACAGGGTCATAAACATGTCACTGTGTATTTGATAAATCCATCTTCCTCTTGTCATTGTCACCAAGAAGCTGAGATGACAGGAGATTACTCCGTCAAATCGCAGTAGAAATGCCTGCAGAGTTTATGAATTTTCATAGGATGTAAGTCCTCTTTAATGGGAAGTGGGGCCCAGTGAAAGCTTGCTATTTTTAAGGAAAAGTATGTGCATCTGTGTGTCTTCATCGGTGTGTGGGAATACACTACATGGCCAAAACTTTATCCACCACACATTAGGAGCTGTGCCAATGCATCCCACTTGAGAACATCATCCGGAGTTTGTGCCCATTTCCTTGTATTTCCTTCTCTTGCCATGACCCCAATTCACATTTATATTAAGGCTTCCCTAAGCCATACTGGATGTGTAAAACAGATGTTAAATAAGTGCAAATGCCATTAGAGGGTATTTACTGATCTGATGTATTTCCTGTGAGCATTTTCATTACCACATCTTGACACGCTTGCCTCTGCCCTCACCTCCTCCTTTTTCTGCAATCTAGTGAAGAAATCAACCCATCTTCAGTGAGAATTGCCTCTATGTCAGGGTTCAAAGGCCAGCTGGGTTTTTCTTTCTGTAACAAAACTTAAAAGCAAACACATTTCACACTTTTCAAGGCAGGAAAACTGTCTGGAACTTTTGTCATTACTTACAAGAATTAAAAAATGGCTGAAAGTATTATGGTCAAACTTTAGGGAAATAGGAGAAGACGGTAAATATGAATGTTAACCTTCAGGTATGAAGCTCAGTTGAGCCAGGTGCTGAGCTCTGGGGAGGACATCCCAAGACCTAGTAACATCTTCAGTAGTTCAGTGGAATTTTTTGCAGCTTTCCACTGGCATTCATGCTCCTGCAATTAAACAGCTAATGCCGAATCTGGGAAGCTTGCAGCTAGGTCTTCTATGTAGACTCTTCTTTGTGAATTAGATTTTTATTTATGACCTGTGGTAATGTCTTCTATGATCCTGGGGTATCCTCTTTGCATTTAAGTTCTTTTGTCTTCATCTTCTAGCATATCCAAGTAGTTCAACCTCATGCTGGGATGTTGTAGCTCGAGCCCAGCCAGCAACTCATCCCCATACAGCTGCTCACTCACTCCCTGCCAGTGGGATGGAGGAGAGAATCACAAGAGTAAAAGTGAGAAAGCTCAAGGGTTAGGATAGTTTAATATTTCTGCAGACAGAAATAAAGCAAAGCAAAGAATTCATTCATCACTCCCATAGGCAGACAGGTGTTCCATCATCTTCCCAAGAGCAGGGCTCCCTCATGCATAATGTTGACTTGGGGAGACAAACACCATCACTGAAAATGTGCCACCTTCCTTCTTCCTCCAGCTTTATAAGAATTATCCCTGTGGTCAGTTGGGCCTAGCTGTGTCCTCTCCCCACTTCTTGCACATCCTTAATCCCCTCACTGGTGGGGTGGGGTGAGAAGCAGAAATGGGGCTCGATGCTGTGCAGTGCTCACATAACAATGACTAAAACATCCCTGTATTGTCATTGTCATCTCCAGCACAAAAAACCCACAAAACACAGTTACTACAAGGAAAACTAACTCCATCTGAGCCAAAACAAGTACATGGTACAAGAGTACAAAAGGATTTTAAGTCTGTACCATGGGTATTAGCCCCCATGGTTCAATAAAAACTGTTGTATCATAGTTGTTGCAGTGCAAACAAAAGCAGAACCCTCCCCAAATAGCTGCCCACATATGAAACTGCAAAAAGGGGAGAACATCGCTGTTTCTCAGCATTCCAAGGCTTTAAGGGAGATAATAATACACTTTTGATCCTCATGGCAGCAGTTACTCCAGCAGGTGCAGCCTCAATGTGCTGGCACATTTTCCCAGACAGGTGGAGACGTAGAAACTCTTGCTCAGACTTAACCATAGTGACCATTATTTATAACCAGTCTGCCCTGTGTACAGCTCTGAGTGTCTGTAATCCCATGCAGTGTCTAGGAGAGCTGGGCTTCAGTGGAATTTTCATCCAAGTGATCACACAAAGGCAGGGCATTACTGTGCTCTCTGTGCTCACCTTTAGTGAGCAGTTTCCCCATGCAGTGACACCAGAGCATAGTGTTACCTGTGCCAGGTCTTGGATTACACTCCCTGGGCTTCTGTGACTGGTGCATTTTGCTCACCATCACAGACTTCCTTCAAAAACCAGGAATCTCGATCAGTACAAGTTTAAACTCCAGTAGACACATTGGATGAAATCTCTCCCCTGGTATATCAGGACAATGCTGTGCATTTCAGCAGTCATCAAAGTGTTTTAGAGATCATGCATACTGAACTGTATTAATAAGCAGACCAAAACTTAGAGGAATACAATGAAAATCTGGCAAAACATTACAAGATACCACAATCCCACATTTCCTAGAAGCATCTGACCACTTTATATTTTTCATTTGTTGAGAGGGCATACAGCATAAGTCTAATAAAAGCAGGAATATAGCCTTGGTCTGGTGATGTAAAAATTAATTTTCTCCTTTACAATGAAGGGATTCTGTCTTATTGTTTTGCAAGCAAACAGCAGCTTATTTTTCTAAAATTTAGCGTTCTTATTTTTGGAAGATGAAACAAATTTTTAGAGAATTTACAAGAGAAACCTGTTTATTTGATTATAAGTTAAAATCAATTAAAAATTAGATTCTCTAAGAAATTTATCATCTGTGCTCACATTCTTCATCCAAATGATGAAGATGTCAATAAGAGAATAGCTCATACTTCAAACTTTCTGTATAGTTGCAGTTAATTGAATTTGTATGCTTGGGGTATTCTTGAAGAAATTAGGAAGTAATTAGGCTATGCTATTAACCATTGTATATAATTGATCTGATGATATAGCCAACAAACAGGCCAAGGTCAACAGCTTATTCAGTTCTTAAGCTTGATGTGTTCTCAGAGATGATGCTCCATTTCTTCCTCTGTCATGAATTTGCTTGCTGGGGTTCTACTGGCTGTACTGGGAGCAGGACTTTTTGTGGGGATTAAATCTACCTTCTGCTATACAAAATGTGCCAGGTCGGGCAGTTTGGGATATTTTATATGGCTTTGCACCTCACCAGGAAGCACTGCTTCATCTTCTCAACTCTGCCCATAGCAGGGTATCCTACAGCAGGGTGTCTCAAAGCTCCTTTAGGCAGCTCTGAACCAGGTTTCTGCTTGTAGGGCAAAACCAAGCAGGTGACTCCCCACACATAAACAGACTGTGTGAGTAGAAAGAAATATCCCAGGCCTTCACCTGCCTCTAATACATGTTACCCAGCCATTAAAAGGGCATCCAAAAAGTAAATGCTCAATTCAGCAGTACAGTTTGGCTTTTTGCATGGCTGTAGCTCTGAGCAGCAGTTACAAATCCAGTTTAACAGGCCAGTGCTCTGACTCTTTGCATTGATTCAGCACACCGGTGGATTTGTTCTTAAAGAATGAAGTCAAAACTCCCTTTGGCTTTGCCAAGGTCTGGCTTTCACCCTGCAGAGCTACAAATCAATAGAAGCGATGGAAGGCAGAACTCACTGTAAATGCCTCTGAAGGGGGAGGTATGGAAAATGCAATTACCCAGAGAAGGAAATAACAAGACAAGCTTTTTTTATTTGCTCTTTTTTTTTTTCCTCACTTTTTCCTCTCCTAGTGAAGAGTACTATTGCAGGAATAGTCAAGAAAATCCATTTTGAACATTATATAATTCATCTAAGTTGAATGCAGGAAATTTACTTACAGACAGAAATACAAAGATGCAGGCATGTGAAAACATAGTATTTTTCAGTCCAATCAGAAAAAAAACATTATTAGAAAAACACTGTAAAAATTGTCACAATGTGGAATTTGAAGAACATGACTTAGTTACTTCATGGTGCCACTGATAACCAAGCATCAGTGTTAGCAGTGTTAGTAGCATATATAGCACAATATTTGTCTTCAGGGGCCTTAAAAATTAGTAGCTATTATAATTGTGATGGCACTCCTTTAACAATATTAATATAAGGTTTCATACAAGAATGTATATGTTCTTATCCATGTATTCTGATGCGTATATTCTTAACCTTTAAAATAATTTCAATAGGGATCTTGGCTCCCTGGGTGCTGTTCTGCTTTGCCTTTTTATGCACATTGCAGTGAGCTGCTTTGGTCTTGCTGTTCCTCATCCTGGAGTAGCCCTTCTTTGGTCTCTCTGGAGAAGGAAGGAGCACAGGAGATCGTTTTCTGTATACGCATAGCTCCGTTCCTGTGTTTAAAATGCAGATACCACTGAGGTTAAAACCGACAGTCATGAAGGATGGCTTCTGCAAGTCAAACTGATTGAGGGCTATCTGACAAGGGGAAGGGGGGAGCAAACACCATGAATTATAGATGGCAATCTGACTATTTTACTATTACATACCCACAGTAGGAGCAGATTCATTCCTCTTGCACCTCCCATTGTGCAGTCTTCCCCATTGTACATTCATTTCCATTGTTTCTCCTTCCACATATTGTACATTCAGACCCTGTCTCAACTGTACATTCCAGTTCTGTGGCAGGAGATCCATCCACGGGCTCAGCTGTTTCACAAACAGATCTAATAGCTGTAGTGTGCTCAGATGAGCATGATGGGTAATAGCAGAGCAGATTGAACTATATTGTCCCAGGAGTTCATATATTTTTATACACTCGTAGGGTACACATCATCTTGCTATGACAATGAGGCTAAGTCAAGCATCTCGGGACGCAATAAAGCAGATTACAATACTATTCCTTCACTCATTTTCACTCATTTAACTTCCCCTCCCACTTTCTTTTAACAATGCCAGGCTATTTTACATGCAATTCCCAAATCATGGCTTGCTCTCCTCCTTCCCCCCCAAAAATACTTATTTCTTATTCCTCCTGAAACAGTCTTCCATGGAGATAAAACTAAGAATTTCCTAAATATCAAAGAAAGTTAAGGACATGAATTTCATCAGAAAAGCTCCCAACAATATAGGTTTTTAAATGCCAAGGTTAATAATTTTTTCCCTCCCCAAGCCATGTCACATTATTAAGTGAAATAAAGCTGACAAAGGAAGTGATATTCAAAGAGCCAGCATTCTCATTTACTGCATTATTATTATCATACACCTTTCTCGTGCAGACATGCTAGGCAATTAAGAGCCCAATTAGCCCCTTAGACACGGGCAAAGGGCTCTCCAGCATCTCAGTGTGAACTATGGGTGTTCTTTCAGAGGGTCAAGGTCTGACCCTGGATGGGTTTGAACCACAAACTTAGCCAAAAGCAGGAGAACATTTGTGTCCTCTACCCAGTCCATGCTCATGTACCCAAATGACAGCTGCATTCATCACTTGTCATCTGAGGCTTTGTTCAGCTTTACCACCCTCAGTTTGGGCATGGTAACACTCAATGCTCATGTGCATGAAGCAGGTAAATTGGCCCATGCTTTTCCTTGCTGACTCCCACTGTAGAATTCCTGATCCCAAACATTCCAAATCAGGAGCCAAGCTTTAGAAAAGCACAAAGTTGCTTAAATTCTTGCGATGCTTTTTAACAGATACGTAAGGCATTCTTTGACTTCACATTATGTCTGGCCTTTACTTTCTGGTTTTTTTCATTCCCCCAAGAGCTGAGAGATGGGGTGAGAGGCACATCCAGTGATCAGGGTGCTTCAAAACTTAATGCAAAAATAAGTATATAATGCTCTCTTTATTACGAGATTCCAGATGTTAGCATAAAAAAAATTAGCTAGAAGAAGTAACATTTATGATAGGGTAAAAATCTACTCACATCAACAACACACTGTAAAATGGAAAAGCCCAGGAAATCTGAAATCCTTTGTTCACATGGCACCTCCAGGACTACAGACCCAAAAGAGCAGGATAAACAAACTTTTGTATATACCAACGTATATAACAAACATATATAAACAAACTTTTGTATGTAACAACAGGCTGATCCTGTCTTCAGAGAAGAAAAATGAGCTCTTTCTGGGTGCCTTCCAGCCCAAGGGTTGTGACAGTCCGTGAACTCAATTCCACTTTGTATTCAGAGAGTTTTTCCCACCTTGAAATATCCCACTGAGGGCAGCAAACCATATATAAGGAAATACATCTTTCCAACACTGACATCCGTCTGTCCCGAGGTAGCCACAAGCATCTATCTTAATGACCCGCAACACCACCAGACAACAAATATCAGAGAGAGAGTCTGAGATGATGGGCTGGTGTAAAATGAGCCAGAGCAGGCTCTGTATAGATTTACACCACTGGAAAGTCAGATCCAGGGACAGAAAATCATTACTACATGGTTTGGAAAGTAAATGTGTACCTTGGAAGGCCAAATACTGGATTGGAACTGGAGATTAATTGTGGCATAGATGGGGCATCAGGAAATGTATCGTAAGGTACAATCGTCCTTAATGATATTGACACCTCTCACAATGGTGTTGTGAAGCTTTGTGAGATTGTATCAGCAAGAGGCTCAGAGATGCTCCACAAGCAGGAGTCATGGGAGTGCAGTCCAGAAAGGACACTGCCTTCATCTTCAGGGCCGAAGTAACAAAGGAGAAAAAGATAAATCTTGGAGGGATGGAGAAATAGGCTAGTTTGACAAGATGTCTGTGATTTACTCTTTCTTTTCTACCTTCTCTTTGCTCCACCACTCACTTTCTGATTCTGGACACAATGGGACAAATGCAGAACTATGAATTCCCCTGTTACATCTTTCTTTTCCTCCTTTATTAAAAGGAGGTCTTTGTGTTCATGGTAAAACATATATAAAATCAATAGCTAGAAATTAAACCATATCTAGATTCAGGAGAACTCAGGGTCAAAGCTGAGCCAGAGCTTAGCAAATTTAATTCTGGGAAGTTTTGCTAAAATCTTACAAATCTGTCTCTAAAGTGATAAAAATTTCCCAGCCTCAGATTTGGTGAAACTTTTACAGGATACAGGGCAAATGGATGCAAACAAACAGGCCAGTGCTTCTTTGACTGTCCTTGATTCAGGCCACATTTGTAACACTCACTGTAGACTTGGAGTGCTGTTTTATCCCAGGCACCAGTCAATAAAGCCAAATATGTCAGTAAAGTCAACAGAGCCAATAAGGAACTCAAATACGAAGATTTGAGACTGATGAATGTAAATACTTTTCAATATAATTTCCCTATCCTTCCCCTTCTTTTAGTGAGCCCTAACCACATGTTTTTATGGCTTATTTCATTAACAATAAGAGATACACTGGCATTCTGGGGAGGAAAAAAACAAACAAACAAACAAACTGAAAAAAAAATAAAAATAAAAAATTCTTGATTTATGTAGTGGCAAATTCAGTATATGTTCAAGACCTGAATTCCATAGTCCCTTGCACCTGACACAGTTATGCCCATCCTAGGTCCCAGCCCCTGGTCAGCTTTGCCTTCCTAACACTCTGCACACCAGTTTTACGACCCCATTTCTGCACCTCACCAGCCTCCCTGTAACCAGACTGAGTCTATCTTACTGACATGGAGGTATTTAAGCTCCTTGTATATATTGGACGCGGATTTCCATTTGGTCTGCTGTGTCTGAGATGGATGTGCTGCTTCTGCTTCAATATTCTCCTATGATTCTTAATGTTTCAGTTCCAACACAGAAGTACTGGTTATGCTTTTNCAAAAGATTTGTTTTTTTTTTTTTTTTTTTTTTTTTTTTTTTTTTTTTCAAGGCCATCTGACTTTGTTTCCTAGATCAGACATGACAGGCAGGGATTGCATCATGGTTTTACAACCACTTGTTTGCTCACTCTCTGTGTTGTCAGATGTTTAGTTGGGCTGGAGAGGAGGCAGCACCAAATACACCCAAGCCCCTTCCTCTAAGGAAAGAACCCAGCTTTTTCCAAATCCATTTCCAGGCATCCAGTAAGAAGCTACATAGTGCATGTTAACCAGGTTTTGGGAAGGAGAGAAGATACAGTAAAGAAATAGAAAGTGAACTACAAGATACAGGAGAGTCGCAGCAGACTGTTAGCAGGGAAGATACTGTTATCTTTAAACTTTCGTGTTTCACTGTCCTGTTATCATTACCACATGATGCAATCTTAAAACATATATCTATTCTAGAAAATTAAACCAGCCGAGGGCCATTTTCTGGCCCACAGGACAAGAGACATAGTACAGCTTTTATTGAGTTGTCTAAACTGTCTTCCACCCAGAACAGAGAGAGTGAACAGGCATCTGTGGAAAAGATGCCTGGCTCATGACAATCTGTATGGCCCCAGCACAGTGTCTGGGTCTGTGCCTTCTTTTGATTCAGCTGATAGATTAGAGACAAAGTCCCGTACTAAACCTTTGTGCCAATTTCAAAATTTGGGAAAGGAGAAAAGCACATTCAACTACTTTTCACATCTGCAAACTCCATTTCCACTCCTACTCTGGTATTTAGCTGTAAACTCAAGAAAACCCCAAACTTCATATAAGAACAGTTCCAAGAGGATGAAATTGTCATGGAAGGAAAGGATTCATGTTGTGCTTCAATTTTAATTATTAAAAGAAGAAAAAAACCTAATTCATATCCAGATAAAGATTTGAAGTGCCTACCTGTGGGTACTCTGCGCTTTATGTTTGTTCCTGTTCTGAAAAACTGAGAGCAGAATGGGACTACAGCCCAGAAATATTCATATCTAGCGAAGATCAGAGATGTTTGATCCTGAAAAATGTCGCTTTTATCAAAATCCCCCTGCAAAAAAAAAAAAAGCCACTGTGTGTGAACATCACACTATGCCTTGCTCCTGCGCAGGAGAGTGTTTGAAAAAGGGAAGATGCCTGCAAATCTCTCAATGGGCAGAAAAGAACGAATGGTAGTGAGGGGCTGAGGTAAGAGTAAATTCAGAACAAAGGAAAATATTATTATGGTAAAAGCAGTTCAGGCAGTGGACTAATGTGTGAGGGAATGGAAAAATCTCTTGGCTGGACAAGATAGTACCTTTTCAGCTGGGGCTGGTCATGATGTCAACACAAATCTTGCCACTGCAGGGAAGTGAGGCACTCGGGTGAGTAGCACCTGACCCCACAAGCCCTGAACTCTACCTGAGCCACTCCCAGGTGCTAGATCTTTGCATCCTTGTGAAGCTGCCCATTTCCAAAAAAAGTGCAAAGAATTTACCACAAGGAGAAAAAAATGGAGCCCAAGTGCCATTCATAGGATGTATGGCAGCATTCTGTAATACATCAGTCCCACTTATAGCATAATAGCTGTATAACTCATACAAGGCTCTTGCTCATGTGAGGCATGGATGTCTACATTCCACAGGGGAGGAATAAGCAATGCAGTTACATACCCCGTAGCTGGGTAAGATTACAACACAAGCAGCAACAAAGCCTTAAATGCTGGAGAGAAGGACAAGGCATAGGAACAGCTTGATCCCTGATTTTTATGAAAGTTAGAGCATTTCCACTGCAGAACTGCAGCAATTGTCTGCAAATCTCTCTATGTATGTGTGTGTGGTCAGCAGTAATTCTTAGTTGTCTTAGCAGTGAAAGTAAGGAATGAATTGGTGATGGAAATTAAATTTGCATTCTTATTCTCTCAAGAGGTGAAGTCATCAGTGTCAGTGAATGGAGAGGTGAAATGAGACACATTCTCAGATGAGGAAAATTGCTACAGCTCAGATGAAGAAAAGGGAACTGTGCTCCTTTATATTAGCTGAGTATATATTAGAGAACAAAAATATGAGGAAAACTTCATTGTTACAGATGAGGTTCCTTTAAGGAATTAAGAGCTCTGGACTTGCAGTATGACAGCTCTTTTGCAGCTCTGAATTCCCATGGTTAGGCAGAGCAGGATGACAGACTTCAGATCAGCCACAAAATATGTACAGTAAGAATCCACTCCTTGATTTTTTAAATTTTTTCTGTAAGACCTGAATTCAAAGCTTTGGTCTTCCACTATTGTAGGTGATGAACATCACAAGAAGTTACAAGTGAACCTTTAAAATGCTCCAGCCTTCCAGTGAAAACAACCTTTGTCTTGGACACTCAGTATCAGACTTCAATAATTCATGCATTTTAAGCCCAGTAAAGACTTGTGTGACAATCTAAGATAGACTGCTGCATCTAACAGGCCTTCAGACTCCCCTGAATTATTTCCCATTCCAAATCCAAGAGCTATTGTCAAAGTAAAATGCGTATTTCAGAAAAATACTCTATCCCATTTTAATGTAGCTAGTGACAGGTTATCTTCTATAGTCCTTGGTAAAGGCTTCTAATAGTTAATTACTCTAAAAAGGGGCAGCTTCTGTCTTCTTTACATGTCAGATTTTGTCTTCTAATATTTGGCTCTTTCTACCTCTCCATCTGGTAAAATAAAGGACCCTGTATTCCCATATTTCTCCTCCACAGAAAGTGATTAAATAAATGCTTAATTTTCATTTTGTGGAGCTAACTGGCACCTTCAGTCTCTCCTGATAAAACTGGATTATGACAGAGGTATGTAAAACTGAGTGTCTCAGGGAAGATGAACAGAGACTAGTCATTCACTGCTTCTCGCAGTGGTGTAACAGCTGGGGGACATCGAACAAATTATCAGCCAGCACACATAAAATGGATCCAGGGAAATTCATTTTTAATGGGACCCAGTCATGTGGTGCAACTCTTTTTCACAGAACATAGAAATAGTCCCAAAAAGTCATTAAATGCGTTCTCCTTGACCCTGTTGCTGCCAGTCCCACATCAGTGTTGGACATGCCTCATTTATCCATAGGTTTAGTTATGTTGTGATTCAGGCCCAAGCCTCCAACTGGGAAATGCTTAAATAATAGATAATGAAAAAAGGGGTAAATATCTTTAACAGGATTAGTTTTATCATTTTCCAAATGTTCGAAGTAGTACAAATAGCAATGGAAAGAGGCTCCTTTCCATGCTCAAAATTTCATGGCTCAGCTCCAGTCCCCAAGATCTGAGTAGAGGTTCCAGCATCAGTGGGAAGTTTGAAGTACTGAGTAGGAAGTGGGAATTCTGTGCCTTCGTGGACATGACCTGCAGAGCCGTCCACAAAGATAATGCTCATGAATTTTCTTCTGCAGCACAAAGCTGCCCCTGAGGGTCCCCACAAGGCAGCCAGAGAAGCAGATATGAATACAGCTGGATTGCAGCTGGCCAGAGTGAACATGCACAAGAGAAGAATTACTCTTATCACTCTCCATTCCCAGCCTGGATCATCAGGAGGGTGGAATAGAGCAACAGAGGTTAAAAACTAGAATGCCTACACTGGAATTAAGCCATTAGGTCTGACTGGACATGGAGAGGAAGAAGGGGGTAAGGATAATTGCACCCATAGGGCAATTAGAGTTACAAAGAGCAGTGGAGCTACACTTCAGTCCCAAGAGTGTGATTAATTGGCACTAACAACCCCTCTGGAGTTGTGTTATTGCTATTATGAAGACAAGTCTTTATTTTTTATTTTATTACTTTTTATTTATAAATGAAATATTTAAGTGCATGACTTTGATCGCCAGGATCTGCTAGTTAGTGCCGGCTTCAGCCACAAGGTGCCAAGATTAAAGATTCATCAAAGGCAAAGGATTAACCCACCCTGCTGGAATGCCAAGTAGCTAGTCAGGAAGAGCATGCTGCATTAAAGCCCTGAGAAGTCCCTCTTTGCTTAGTTTGTTCTCTAGGGCTGTGCATTTGGAGTTTCCCTCTTCCCTCAGTCCCTGCTTAGTTCATATGCCCTTTTATACCTGTAAATTGCTTAGGAGGAGGACAATGCCAACATTAAAAAATACAAATATTCTGCTAACATAGAGTATTCTCCTTTTAAAAAGAGGTTGTTTCAAAGGTGACAGCTCTAGTCTCTAGAGCTGCAACACAACCTCCTCTGTCTCAGTGTTCTTGTGGAGAAAGGGCTCAGAAGAATCTGTGACCGGTGATCTTTTCAAAAGCAGCTGGAAAGGAGACAGCAGAACCACCATCATCCCTCTTTAGGCAGAAACATCACACATCCACATTTTCCCTAGAGGGTGTTTCTTTGTTTCTTTGGAGAGATAGAAGCTGATGCTGCTGTACATTTGTCTGAGATTTCTGGGTGCTTGTTATTTGGACATAGTCTGTGAGATGGTTGCACCAATTGTGGATCAATGCTAAGGTGAACAGCAAAGGTCCACAGCTGTACAGAGGTCCATGACAGAGGAATGGCCATCTGTTTAGAAGTCTAAATCTATTTTAAATCCTTCTTCGTATCTTAGGACTGATGGTCTTGAAGACATTCATTTACATGCTGAGACTAATAAAATAGACTGGTAATCTTTTAGTCCTTCTGTTTATTCTCAGGCATATTAAACACTATTAGAAGAGTGTCTTTTGTGACTTTTGGAAGTTAAAACCATTGCTAGGGTCTGAAGTTTCAAATTCGAAATTATTTTCCCTTCTTTAAATATCCAGCTGCCAAGTCTGAGCAAACACTAAATTTTTCCAACACCCACTCATCCAAGAAGGGACCACTGGAAAGCAGGACTGTGTAAGCATCCACTTCCTTTCAACAGGGCTCTGCAAACCAGTTAGTTCACTGTTCATTTAATGGGATCTGTCAACAGATGAAACAAATGGGAGAGGAGAGAATCTGCCTTGGACATACACAAGTTTATCCCAATAATCTCAGTCTGTCTGACCAGTGCCTGTCCTCCTGCACTACTGGGTCTCTTTCCAGGAAAGGATAAATAAATCTATTTCTCTCTCACGTGTCAGTGCTCTCTCCTCTCCTCTCCTCTCCTCTCCTCTCCTCTCC
>VWZU01005450.1:678654-708036 GCA_013397095.1 Sterrhoptilus dennistouni | reverse complement strand
TCCCCTCCCGCCTTTTTGCTGCCAAAATAAAGGAATTGGTAGGCTTTGGGAAGACTTGAAATTTTTCTGGCATCCGGTCAGATAAGGTTTCCTTTTCTGTTGCACTTCCCATCTCTCTTCTGTGATATAGCTAAGGAGCCTAGCAATCTGCCTTCCCTGCCAGATACCATCATTCAATTGGAAATACTATTGTTTTCTTTAGGCAGACGGTTAGATCCTTTGATCCCTTCACTAAACTCATTAGAAAACCTGGCCTCAGTTCAAACCTTGAAAAAAAGAAAAATTCAGAGGGAAAAATAAATACCATGGTGATGAAGGTGATGTGTAAGATGCTGAATAGGACAGAATAGAACTTATTTTCTCTTTGCCTTTGAACCAGGGTTTTTTTACACTCTGAAGTCTGCCACTGTTTCTAATACTAATTGGAATCACACTGATCTTTGTACATATGCACACACACATATACACATGATCATATGAATGTTTGTGTGTACCTGGGCATGTAGAAGTAACCAAAGGCATCTCCACTTGTTTCAGTCCATGCGTGGGCTATATGAGCCATGTGGAACTGGCTGCACTGGATCCTGTATTCCTCTGGTATAATTTGCTGTATGTTGATAAGGGCTCTGCTATATTTCTTATTTTGAAAATAAAGGGTATTTTCAGTGATTTGAGCCATAAGATGTAGGATGTATAGCAGCCAAGTGACAACTGACATGGTCTCTGTGCTTATCAACCTGAGTCCAATTCCTCTACATCTGGCAGTGCAGAGTGGGCACAAAGAGAGTGCTCAGCCATGAGTTATCAGAACGGCTCAGTGCCCCTTCCTTTTGTGGAAACAGATTTATTCCATTGTGCAAAGAAAAGGTGCCAGGTTTGTGCTTAAGAGAGGAGGATGGAAACAGGGGGAAGTCCAGCACCACAGTTCTGCTCTTCCTTTCATCTGTTGGAACAGACATCCAAGAATCCCCTATAAAACAGGACCACTATGAGTGACAGTAATGTCCAACAGCATAAAGAGACATAGAGAGGTCAAAGCAGGAGGTGTGGCAACACAGCCCATTGGCACAAAGTGAAGTGGATCTGTACGACTTTTGGATTTGAGCTATGTGAGAGGAGTGATCTCCACACCTTCTCATTTCTACTGAAGCAGAGAGAGAAATATGAAGGAATTTCTCAGATCCCCTAAAAGCAAACAAAGCCACCGCTCCCAGATGCAGTCAGTGGCTGTCTCTATGGAACTCCATCTCCCAGGCTGAATTAAGGGGTGTTGGACACCTACAGACACCATCAGTGGGCCACAGGCACACCATTCATCCAAAATATCAACAGAGTGGGTTTCCTCCACAGGACAGGACTGGAGATGAATACTGTGACTGGACTTTTTTTTCTTTCTTTCTTTCTTTCTTTCTTTCTTTCTTTCTTTCTTTCTTTCTTTCTTTCTATGGATTGTATAATTTTATGACTGTCAAGATGAACAAATAATTTGCAATGAATAATTTATCTAACAGATTTTGATTCTTTTGCAGCTTACTGAATATCCATGAGCAGATCTCGATTTCAGCTGGCTTATTTATTGTTTGAATTTATTTGACATGGTCCCCTTTTTTTCTTTTTTTTTTTTCAAAAATACTATCAAATAATCAGAGACAGCTCCTGAAAGAGTTTGATAGTCTGCAGTTGAAAGTAGTTGTAGCAGTCATGAATCAGGGAGTGGACAGTACAATGTGTAGAAATTTCACTTGAGAAATTTGTATTTAATTTTCAGACCTTTCAAAGACTTCCAATGTGACCCTGATAAAGAAAGCTGGGAACAATGTTGCTACTAAAAAGCTGTCCCTATGTGACTAATCCAAGTGAGAGGGAGGAGCACAAGAATGACCATACTAGTGCAAGCACACCAGTCTTGCCTGATGCTCTATCTTTGACTATGGCCAAGACTCTGTGTCTAAGGCAATGCGCAAAATCAGGGCAAGCAGGCAGTGATTCTTCCCTAAAGCATTTATCCTGCCTCCCTCAACTAGTAGTTCAAAAGATCAGTGAGACAAAGGTGATGTTTTCCTATTTGGTAGCCCTTGATGTATTTTAGTTTCGCATTAGGGACATGAACCCAAGGCTGGGGAGGACATAAGTTGCTGGTATATAAATTGTGTCTTATTCTGTCACAGACTACCTGGGTTACCTTGATCCAGTTAATTAAGATGAGATTTATTTACCCTACCTAACAGTGTCTGTTTAAAAGAAAGGTCTCACTTTGAGCTACCCTGCTAGCTAAAGAGAAGGATGTTAGGGGTGTGCCATGGTTAGGGGACCACCACAAACCCATGAGAGTGGTTGGTGACTGTCTGAGAGTACCAGGGTGTAGGCAGAAGTCCACTCATTACAATAGGGAAGATGTTTCACACCTGCAGAGATTTAGATTATCCTTGTGTCAGGGTTACACAACAACTGTAACAAGTAAGCAAGGCAAGATAACAAACTGAACAATACTGGGAGGGAACGGAATCCAGGATTATGTCTGGCTTTGCCCATGAGAGGCAGCAGTGTTTTGAAGGGACTGAGCAAAAGGTAGATTTTAATTCAGGTTCTCTCCATACACAGACTGTCAAGATGAAGGAGGTATTTTAATCCCCTGGGAGCAGAGTTATCAAATTGGCTGAATGGCTCCCTCTGTCACAAACAGCATATTTTATGCAATGTATCCACACTCTGCTTGGTTATAGTAAATCAGCTTTTCCTTCTCTGATGTTGTGTTCGGTTTTGCATAGTTGGGTGGAGGGAAGGTGTGAATGGAGAGAATGACCCGGGTGGACAGAGATGTAAAATGTTTTCTTGTCCAAGAGACAGGAAGAACTGCTTGTGAACAGCTGGGATTGAATAATACTTGATGTCAAATGTCTACACTGGCTGTTCAGGGTGGCCCTGAGAGCTCAAGACCAGGAAATCACCCTCTGTGCAGATAATGAGCCTGTAAGAATGGCCCAAGGTGTGTCAAGTGTACTCAGCTCCCACTGCACAAGACCTCACATGCCCAGGGACTCCTGAAGGGCCAGCACATTATCAGGCAGGCCAAAACAAACTCTCCACACGCAAGCAGTCCGCCGTAGCTGGAGTGTGTCGTGTTTCCTGCTGCTCCAGATGGTGCCCTTTCAGAGTAATGTAGATGTAGCCACTGAGGTCCTGCCATGAGACAGCCCTCTCCTGCTGGGCAGCTGCACATGAGATCAGCAGTACTTTCCAAAGAGCTTCTGCACTGTCCAGTCTGTCCTTGATCCATTCAGGAGGACTTGCTATGAACCTTCTGCCTGGGAGCAGGATCAGGGCAGCACATGGTGCTCTTGAGAGAGAAAATGGCCTCGTAGCCCTCAAAACTTGGGATTCTCTCATTAAGGAATCTGTTTTCACAAGGTTGCTCCTCTTTTCTGTGGAAGGAGGAGGGAAATAGCAGATTTTATTCCTGTCTTGGGACAGAAGGCTTGAGGGGTTTTTGAGGAGTAAATGTCAGAATGGAAGTACTGACCATTCCTCTTTCTGTCCCTTCTCCACTGACAATGAAGACTCTCTGCACCAGAGCCACAGATGAAGCTCTCCGGTCTGTCTCGTTTCCAGACTCACAGCAGGCTCAGCTGAGATCACAGATGCCAAACTCACTGTCTTTCCTCATTTTTCTAGACTCTCATTTAGCTTTCTGTTAGGATCTCAACACCTTAGGGTACCTCAGGTGTTCTGAGCACCTTCCTCTATGCTCTTCTTCTCCCTGGACCATATCAGGTTCGCCTGATATCTTATCCTTCTTCTTATGTTTCTCTGTCCCTAAGGAATACAGCTATGTTCAGTGGCTCAATCATTCCTCCAGAACAGGAAGGCACTTTTCTTCCAGGCTGGTGTATTTGTTTTGGAGGTTGTCTTGATTCAGGTGAAAGTGTTTGCAGCCTGAATCTATCAGCTACTCAGAGTTGCTCAAATTACTTTCAAAAAGTAATTTGTCACTGATTCCCACATCCAAAAACTTATTGTCAATCTCGTGTTCTTAGTGACCATCTCAGTAAAAGATAGTCATGTATTCAAAATTAGAACCCAGCTGTTGTGAGCTCTGGGGAAATAAACCTGAGGTGCAAATGAAAGAGAGGTGTTTAGCTACAAATATAGTCTGGTTTCCAGTGGTCTCTTTGATGGCTTGGTAGAAACCAGTCTTCAAACTTTCTGGCCCTTCAGCAGCACTTCTAAGTGAGTTTTATATTGCAAGTGACATCCTGTGGTTTTTTCCCCACAGCTCTCAGATTAAAGGCATGGTCCCATTTGCCCATGAACAATGTCCAGGAGCCAGCAGATACCAGGGCACCAGACAGAGGGATGATCATTTGTCTATAACAAATAGATCTATAACATCATAGATCTATAACAAATAGATGCTTGAGGGCATTTTCTGCTGTTCAGTTAGGACAAGGTTCATCTTCCTTGCCTTATGTGTCCAAAAGCCAGATGTCTAATTTGGGTTCGTCATACCAGGCTTTTTTTGTAATGAATACACAAGAACAGGCGCCTCCAGAGGTTAGTTTCATTGCAGCCAAAGACAAATGCAAGAAATGCCAGATGAATTGCCCTCAGGATGTGTTTATATATCCAAAAGGAAAATAAAGAAAACTTAGGATGACTGGCTTAGACATCTAACTTTTAGACATCCTCAGCTAGAAAAGATGCATCCCACACTCTCTTAGGAAACTTAATTGTCCAAATGAAAGCAATTCAAGGCAAAATGTTGCTTGCAACATCTTTCCTAGTGCAAAGGATACCAAGTGGAAATTATGCTAAATTATTTTTATAGAATTGAAATATATAAATGTTTGAATTGGCTTTGGTTGTTGAAGGAAGCACAGAGTATTGCACTAGAAATGTGCTAAAAATATGTGTGAAATTCAGGCAAAGCTGTAGGGAAGCAGAGAAGAAAGGGTTATCATAAAAAGGGCAAAATATGTAAAATGTTAATAACATAGCACAGTATTGTGATGTTCATGTGGTTAGTGAGAGGGAAAGTCTCATGAGCCTGAGCTAAGAAACAGTTATTTCTTGTTCCTAAGATTTGTTCTTAGAAGGGAAGTTTATCAAAAAAACTGCATCTTGACTCCAATTCAGTAAAGGACAAAAAATTTAGGAATTTCTGAAGCTTACTTCATTCCTAATTTTCTTGATTTTCTTTGAAAATTACCTGTGATCACACATGGAAGCAGACAAACTGCCTTAAAGGACATTTCTGGATAAAGAGTAGAGGTGAGCATAGATAGATGATGTGTATTATGCTTTCTATAAATGGTACAAATTTTCAATTAAAGTAGAATCTTTTTGACAGCATAAGATTAAGATGTTTTTCTCAAAATTTTTCTCTTATTTTCTGGAGGAAGGGAAATGTTTCTCTAACAACATTTAGGCACTTTGCTGGGATAAAACTTCTCCATCAAAAGGCTAGATTTTGATTGAAAAAAACATGAGTGAAAATGGCAAAAACATGTACATGAAGTCTGAGCTGAGGGAATTGCAGCAGTAAACTGCAGAGCTGAAGCAATGTAAACCCAAGGTCCCTAACTTACACTTAGCTCGTCACACTGACATGCTAGAGGTATTTGAATATATCACAGGGGCCAATATGGAAGGGGAAATGCCTTTCGCCCTTCTCCCATCTTAAAACCCAATAGGTCATTACTGGTCAATCTGATATCAGTGCTTGGAGGAGGCAGAACAAAAACCCTATTCAAGGGCAGTGCCCAGATCTCCCTGCCACAGCCAAAATCCAGCTCTGTCTGTCCTCCCAGCAAGGATCCTCCTTCTTATGTAAAAATCACAGCTTTTTAATCCATCCATGGCTTATACACTGCCATATCCAACCATGGCAGGGATCAGTCATTGATAGTACTGATCTGCTTAATCTCTCTGATAGTTCAGAGCAGAGATGTGAGTCAGTCCCAAAAATGAAGATGGTTCTCACTGACAATGAAGCAGTTAAATTTACAGGGTGAAAAGAATATGGGGTGAAAAGCAGAGCAGACTTGTCCATTGAGGAGTAATACAGGTTGTCATATGCTATCTGTTCTTTTCCATGTGACAAACGTTTTTTGGTATTATCCAATGTACTGACCCAAATTTACTGTTTAATTTGCTCCAGAGAAATCCCCAATTCCTACAGACCTAATTCCAGGGCTGCCCATTTCTGGAGCTAGCTCATGTTCAACAGGCAAACAAGGAGCCATAGCATGGGAGGCAATCAAAGTAACTTTGAGCCTAAGCAGGATCTGTGTGAGTCAACTTAAAGAGGAGTAGGAAAATTTACTACATACTGACCCCTTAATAATGCTCCAATAGCCAAATGTCCTTGGTTTTCTTCTTACTGATCAGAAAAAGCACTTTTCTCAAACATGGCTGTTTTGCCAGCTTCACAAGCAAGTCGCCCTTCCCCTGGGTTGTCCCTTACTTGGACACTGAAAGAAATAAGCTATTTATGTTTCCAAAAATGTGGAAGTATGTACATATATGTACCTTGCACAGTATCATCTCCCCTGAATAGGAAGAAGCCCAAGATTGGCCTTGTTCCAAATCATGTTGAACACGCCACCTGGAAGGAACAGAGACATCTGGAAAATCATTCCACAATCTCTGAGGAAATTACAGAAGAAATACCAGATGATTGGAAGAACAGCCCTTTGAGGGATTCTTACTTTATCAGCCAATTTCACTTAGTTTTTTTGTGGGTTTTTTTTTTTTTTTCATAAGTAGCATATGTTCAGAACTTTAATAAGAAATCTTTGAGTTCTGGGGGTTTATTTATTTGTTTATTTGATTTTCCTCATAAATGAAAAAAAGTTTTAGAAATTTCAGAGGTAGCAGGGAAGAGGGTGAGGAAACCAAACCAAACAAAACAAAGCAAAGCAAAAAAACCAAAAAACAACCTGGTAATTCACAGTTTAGGGTGCAATACTGGGGAGGTTCATTCCCTTACCTAGAATGCAATGCAGATTAAATGACCCCACAAGAATCTCAGCATGCCTGGACTGCAGAAGGGAGAACCATTGGTTAGTTCTCCTCAAAGTCCTTCAGCAGACAAGCAGAGTTGTTTAAAAAGACAGGAGAGTGGTGTCTGGTAAGAATAAAGGTCTAGGAAAAGCTGAGATTCTCTATGCCCATGAAAAACATTGACTGCATTGTTGTCTGGGTATGGAGGAACGAGGGAAAGAGAGCACCTCCGCATGAGCTGCTCTTCTCACCCATGTCCACTGCCCCTGATGCAGAGCTGTTCTAACCTCACGCTTGCTATCCCCCTTTAGATATGTGGATTTTATACAATAAAGAAACCAAACAAGAAAAAGAGATAGATCACACATCCCACCAAAACTGACACAATACTCATCTACTTAAATCACTTAAACACTTCATCCAAAATATCTCTAACGGAATTAGGTATCATCTCTGTTAAAAATATTGCTAAAGATAGATATGCTATCCCTTCTCAGTTACTTAGTTAAATGTGAGGAATAGTCTGGAATTTACTGTAAATTGCCCCTGGAGATAATAGGCAAACTGTACTCTTTCCACCTCTATCATGAGGTCAATGGCAGAGAAAGCATTAGCTGAGGTCATGTAGATATTTGGGGAAATCCAGCCATATAAAGTATAAGAAAATCACAGGCATCTCCACTTTAGCCTTACATCCATTCTGCACTTAGGAAATATAATTTGTATATTGTGTCTATGCAGCTCACCTCAAGATTTAACTAAAATTCCAGCATCTCCTGTTTCTGATTGACCCACAGTGCTGTTCTTGTTTGCATATACTTGCTCCAGTAACCTGAATAAGTTTCTCATATGAAGTTCATATTATACCTCTACATCTGTAGTTGAAATCCCACTCTGGGGTGAGGAGTCTAGATCTTTCCATTGGTAATAGAGTTTGCATGGTTCAATTTAGCTTTATTCCAAATTTTCAGGTATTTGCTGCCAGGTGAAATGAATTTCTGAAATTCTAACCCAATGAGTTTGGGCTTCTCTTTAAAATCAATGAGAATGAGGGAAAGACTTTCTCTACAGTCTACGTCTAATCCCTCAGAAAAATCAAGCTTACATTTCCATTTTCAAGTTGTCCATCACTTACATAAACACTTCCTCAAACCATAACCATGTTCATGGCACAGCTAAGGAACCAGGAGCCATATCCACTCCTAGTACTTCCAGAGGATGCATTTGTACCAGCAGCAAGCACAAGAACCTGCTCCAAGAGAAGAGAGGATGCCTTGGTCTGCATCTCTGCTTCCTGCCTGTCATGTTCCTTGTAAAGTCTGAAACCTGGAAGAGCAATCTGCAGGTTGGAACAAATGCTAATCCCTTTGTGCCACCCAGCTGCCTATACAGCCTTGGAGAGGGGAGTCTGCTCTGCAGAGCTAGGGAATGGTGGCACAGACATAGGACCAAGTACTTTGGACAAGTAAAACACATTAGGCTCCCAACTCTGTAATAAAATCCAAGAGAAGCATAGGAGAGAAGGTAGCTGAAGTACTCACCCAAAGCATTCTTGGTACACAGGAACCCCCCAGTGCCATGGGTGTGAGACAACATCAGCCATTGAGGTGCACACTCCTTTTGACAAAGCTCTTTTCTCCCTTCCCTCTTCCTTGACTTTATCATTAATTTCCTTGTGAAATAATGTGAAAGCATCTGTTATCTCTTTCATTTAATTTGCAAATACATTTCCAAAGGGTGGCAGAGCATATGTGTCAGTCCTTGCTTCCAAAGGCAAGGAATGCAGGCTCCTGTCTTCACAGAACCAGTCCTCCATCCTTGCAGGACCCTGTTCACTGTGCATCAGCTGGAAAGATGTTTAAAAAGGAGTTTAGGTGATTTTTCCACATACCTGTGTGTGGAGGTGGTCAAGGGGCATTGAGGAGCTCTAGACATGCCTCAGGTGACTCCTGCATAGCTGGACAGAGAGGATAACAGGCACCTCCATGGGTCTCAAATGTGTGATATCAGATGTGTTTGGCCCAACATGTTTTATATGAAGTAGTCATATCTGTCTTGTAGTCAAAACTAATAAGAAAAAACCTCACCCTTCCATTCTTATTAGCTTTCATGCTAAAGATCACTAAGTATGGAGTATAGGGAAAAGACAAAATTCTGGAGTACATCAGTACTTACTCAGATGTATTAGCTAAAGCAAAGAGGGACTTTGCAGTCCCTTTGCCATATTATTACTTCAGATAGTCCTTGGACTGCAGCTCAGTCATTTACTGAGTCCTTGAGACCACAAACTTGTCACCAGCTTATGTGGCCATTCTGCCCCATGCAGACTGTTTAAAGGACTCAAGGCTTCACCTGTGATTGTTACGATTACTATAAATTATCTTTTTATTGCATACTGAAACCCTCATGCACTGAGCATCTACAAAATCATGTTTCTTTCAGCAGCAGGTGCAGGCTTTCAGTTCCTGAACACCCTTGTACAGCTGAAAAGACAGCTGAGACAGCCATCTGGAGAATCAGGAAGCAGTGTACCTGGTTCTCCAGCTCCTCGGCTCTCTCACTGTCTCCATGCCTGACAGAAACAAGTCTTTCCTCTGCTTGGCAGCACACAGACTTTGTGGGTGATATGGCTTGTTCTGTTCAGTGCATTCCCTGACAGAAATCCAGAGGTAGCCTCTTACAAACACACTGCACTGACCAAAAATGGAGCCAGAAGTCAGGTTTCCCATACTTTAACAAGTAAACACTTGGTAAATGTCCTTCTTTCTTTGGAAATCAGTATAGAGTGATAGCTAAATAGTCATTTAGCACTTGATCACTTTTCCTGGTTATAACTGTACTTAATTCAGGGTAAGAAATGCCCATGAGATATTTTAAAAGAACCATGTTAATCCTCTATTGACAACATTATAATATGTCTCCTGTCATCTTGCTGGTTTTGGTGTGCTTTGGGATTAATCTTCCTTCCTCAATCCTAGCATGAAGCAGGTGATTGAGGCACAGAGGAAGGGGCAATGTGCCCAAGCTAGGCCAGCAGAAAGGTGGAAGAGCTGCTTTTAAAAGTCAGAGCTCAGACTTGGTCCAGCAATTTGGTCACTAAGATCTCTTCTGTTACATTCAGTCTGTAACCTGCTTGCCAGTCCCACCAAAGCCAGAAACCCAGCTAGGGTAGGAGGAAGCTCTCCAGGCAGTATATTTGCTCCCCTCTCCCTCCTTGCACCTAGAAAACTTATTCCAATAAATAGACAGAGACAATCAGTACTTTTATAGACAGGCCTCCATACCAAGAGGGATTTCATCCTCACCTGCTCTTTTAGATTGGGCTGATTGGCAAAGGCAGGTAAATCCCTACCCTTTGTTTAGCAAGATGGGAAAATTATGGAAAGAAAGAAACGCCCACAGCCCTCCTAGATACGAATGCTCAGGCTGATTCAAGCCCTTTCAAGTGTTTTGTCTCCAACAATTTGCACTTTCCTGGCTCTCAGCCCTTCCCCACATTCCCATTCCCGCTCGCAACTCTGTCTTGCCAAGTTCTTCCACCGCTGTTATTATTTGTGAAGCGTGAGGAGAGTTATGACAAGGGAGGGATGTCATTAAACCACTCCGGGAGGATATGTCAGCCACCATGCAAACATCTTCCTGACACTCCACTTTCAAACAATTTCAGAAACTGCACTCAGATGATTTCAGGTTGGGTAGGCCTGTCAACTTGGATGGACGACACGCATTGCTTTGGTGCCGGAGACAGCTCCAGAGCCTCTCAGCCAGCTGTTGCGCACAGGCGTACACAGCCCCGTCCCCACACACACAGCTGCACATCATTATTTTTATGCCACTCCAAGACAGATATCCTTGAATGCCGCTGGAAGCGTCAAACTTTCACTGCAAGAGAAAGCATTAACATTTAGAGGGTTCTTGTGTAATGCAAATGAACCAGAAAGGTAGGAAGGCATCCCAAATGCCACTCAATGCGTTTATAAAAAGATAAGGTGACTTCGTCCTACTGTACCATATCACTTCATTACTAAGTGTCAGCAAAGAGCCTGGCAGCTCGATTGGTTGATGAAATCACATGACCCAAGTGTTATCTTGCAAAAACACATGAAATTACTAAGCTTGAACAGCAAAGAAGTATAAATACCCCTACAGTTTTTTCCCATCAACCAAAAAAAGACTATGTATCTCTTTATTTCCTCTCTTTTTTTCCTCCCATTGGGAAAAGAGAAAGAATTTCCCCATCTAATTTATAATTCAAGATATTTTGCTCTCTAATATATTTATATTACTTTCTTCAATATCTAATTTAAGTACTTTGTTTATGCATTATTCATTTGATCTTTGTTTTCCATCCTTATTGTTAACTTCCAATGCAATTTTAATGGGCTCATGGTCAGAGATTGGGGTGGCAGACTCTTTGATGCCATGTTAACTCACTGACAAAAGGGTAGTGGGAAAATGTGAGTTAGGAAGATTTTAAAGCCATCACTTCTGTTCCAGATCTGAGCTGTACCTCGCTAATTTTCACAGGGGGCAGATTTCTTGGCTTTGCTGTGGTAGTCAGTTAGGTGTTTGAGTGTCACACTACCAACAAGGAAGAAGAAAAATGTAATTCATTGAGCTTCTGCAGAAGTGGGACATTAGCTAGTGCCTGCTGAGGTCTGCGGAAATAAGGTGTTCTGTTGCTCTTCAACCTTTTAACGTCTCTGCTGAATCACTCACACAAGTAAACAGAGGTGAAGGTGATGGATGTGGCATGTTAGACCCACACGCATGGGTGGGTGTTCAAGGTTTTCTAGTACCTAGGGTTGCTGCACAGCCAGGAGTGCACACTAGACTCAGGCAACACGCTGAGTCTGTTACTCAACAATAGGATAGCATAGTCTGCCTTGTGCCTGAGCAGGTACCAGGTATGGCCTTTTAATTCAAGGCATTGGGTTTCATATGGACCTTCACCTCTTGAAAGTCTCCTGGGTAGAAATTTTGTTATGCAGTCACTCAGTGAACTTACAGTTAAGCTGTCTTCCACAAGGAAAAATTCAGCATTTCTCTTTCAGCTGAAATATTGCAGGCCAGCCCCATTGAGATACGAAACATTCAGGTTCACTGCTCGCTCAAGCCAAAAGCTTACTTTCATTTTTACTCTTCTTCTCAGCTTTGATCTCAACAAAGAGGTTTTGAAGCAGACAAAGAGTTAATAACAGTGTAGAAAATGTAATTCAGCCTAGGAAAATAGCGTATGGATATTCTTGGCATTTCTGGATATCAGCGCAGCTGTAGCACTGTCCCACCCATGAACAAATGTTCTTGGCCAAGACGCCAGCTCTCATAGACCATTAAAGGGCTTCTGTAGGAAGGAGCACATGCAGCAAACAATGCTAACCTGAGTTTACAACTGCTGCCCACTGAAATTTGGCATGGACAGGTAGTGGAAGTATTAAGTGATAGAAGACACAGAGCATTGAAAGTGACAGGCAGCAGATGTAAATAGAGGTAATTTTGTGCAATAACCCACCAAATTCCATTTTAGTGAACTCAGCTCTCCAGTCTCCACAAGACGAGACATTACTAGACAAGAGAGAGTGAGAGGGAGGTCCAGAAATAGTGTCATAAAGACAGGGGCTACTAAAAAGTTGCAGCAACAATCCCACAGAGAGCAGAGTTCTGGGAATAAACTCACCAAGCCAGCTTGCAAGCTTGCACTCATGAGAGGAACAGTGGTAGCACCAAGGATGCCTAGGGAAGAATCTGTACTCACAGGGTAATGGAAGGAAAGACACGAGGAGTAAATTATGCTTTGCACATTTCAACAAGAAACCTGCAGCTGATGGTGGAAATAAGGGAGATTTGTGGGATTGATGTTTGTCTGGGGCCAGTGTGCCATTGACTTCCTTCTTTCCTTTGTTTTGCACATTTATTCTCCTTGAATTATCTCATGGAAGAGGAACAGATGCCCCCAGGATTGAAAACAGCGCTTTCAGTAGCTTGAAACTAGTGCTTGAATGGAGGATGTCAGCATTTCCTCTGAATTGTACAAATCAGTGGCATTGTAACAGGGCTATTGTTTATAGATGATTTTTTTTATTATTAGAGATTCTTAAGGTCAGTTGCTGACAAATGTTTTTCAGAAAAACTGGGGACAATTTTTGGAATTATCTCTCATTTTCAAAAGCTGGAAATAATATCTGTCAAGTGTTCTGGATTTTCACGCTGAAATAAATCTCCATGTTTTCTGGAACAGAAATTCCTGACTTTGATTCCATTTCCCTCATGTTTGACTGACAACCATTGACACACTGTTTTGAATTAAGAGTTGCTGTCTATCTGAGCTCAATGGCCTCAGACTTTCCCCTGGACGATTCATGTTATTCAAATGATCAGAAATCGATAAATCTCAGAATGGAAAAGTGCAAAAATGGCATCTTCATTATTCTTCTGGTTCTTTTTTCTCACCAAGGATGTAAGAGTCAGTTTTTCATATGTAGTTGCTGCCTCAGATTCAACATTCTTATCCTCAAAGTTTGAAATTCCTTCACGTTAGTCTTTGCATGTTAGAAGAGATGATCATCTCAGTTAGAAAATATTTTTGCACAGAATGCATCAAATGCAAATAAAATATCCTCATGTAAACTCTTGCTAACTACTTTAGAACCATGTTGGCAAGTTTATTTCTGAACACAGGAAAGAAGCACAATATAGCTGATGGGCTTACCGTGGGGGAAAAAGCAAACAAAATGAAAACATCAGTGAAAATATTAGCCTTGTCTGTAGAAAATGTAATTTTAACTCATTTTCTATCTGTTGTAAAATCAACTCCTTTAATAAGGCCATATTCTTCCAAAACCTAGACAGCACTGGAAAATAAATTTCCTATCTCAAAATAGTTTTGATGGGGAATGTTTAACCTACCCTGAAACAGCAAGTGTGGTGCGATGGCTGTCACAGTCAAACCCCTTGTTGTGCTTGGTCATTCTTAAAAGCTGTTAATGGCAATGCAAAACAGTCCTATGCTTGACTGTGTAAAAATGTAATAATCACCAGAGGCTCCATGTGTGAACAGAAAAGGGATTTCTTCCTTTTCCCTATGGATCTGGTCCTTTCTCAGGGTTCAAAAGAATTTGAATGTATGGTGGGGAAATATCTTTCTAGCATGGGAGAAAGAGCAAAGGAGGAGAACAAAAAGCAGCAGAAAAGGAAAAGAAAATTCTACTTGATTAGCTTCTTAGCATCAGTTGGATGTGACAACTCTTTGAATATGGATGAAGTCTACAAGAGAGATCATCTGCCAGCAGTAGTTGTTACCAAGGAAGTAAGTGATGCTGGAGGTCAGAGGGCATCTGTCTCACCAGCTAATGAAAGAATTGTGGGAGACAGAGCTTTTCTATCTGATTAGTATAAGGGCTGTAATTCCTGTCCTTCCCACCCCCACACCTTCTCTGCACTCTCTTTTAAAATGATTCTGAGGCTATGGTTGTTATTGCTAGTGGGATGTGAAAGAGAGTGTCCTAGGAAGAGCTTTGCCTCTTTTAAGTGATATTTTGGCCAGCAGCTTTTGCCAATCTCATCATCCCACACAGATTCTGGAAGGGAAAAGACACTTTCTTTGACACTTTTTTTTTTTCCAATCACACTGGGAGCTGAAAGGGACCCTTGATTTTCAAGGGGTAGAAATGCAGTTGTTGGGACTGATTGGAAGGAATATATATATGGGGCTGGGAGTGTTAGACAAAATAATTCAGGAATGCTTTGTAAGGGCAACAAAGAAAAAGAAAGATTTTTGATAATCACAGGCTATTGCTTCAACCAACTTTTCTCATCCAATTTACTGCAGAGATAACTTAAATAATCATATAGTTAGTCCTCCTTTTAGATGTCCTGAGAACTTTATACTCACCCTTCCAAAAATCCCACAGACACAACAGACCTTTAGGCATGGCCATGGACACCGACCAAAAACTGGCAATTTGAGGATATAGTCTCTAAAAGTCTGATTTGAAAGCAGATTTAGGTACACAGCATTGTACACTAACCAGCGCATTGCAAACACAGGGAGGCAGAACATATAAAGAAAAAGGTTCAGAAAAGAAAACAGACCTAGGAGTTTTAGGGATCACTCTGTGTTTTCCAAGGCAAGACATAAACCAGAGCCTTCTCATTCCCAGGTAGAAGGTCCCTCTGGTTATGTCAATCTCTGTCACCCTCTGGCTCAGACTTTCTCTTACTTTCAAATCTGTTACAGAAGCTCATCATGGCTTAAATCAGTAAGTTTTGGGACAGCTTTGGTGGTTTTCATGAGCAAATAATTTGGCCCATGCATTACACAGACAGACCAAAGATTTCACTTGGTCTCTCTAAAGCAGTACTAGTCTGATCCTCTTATTTATTTACCAAGTAAATGCCATCCAGTAAATTTAAGATGTTGTCAGAGATTATGAATCTACACACAGGTCTTCCATAGCCAGAATCAGGTTTCACATGGTTTAATTAACGCTGAGGATAAGATATTTTCCCTTCCACTAGCAGAGAAAGGAGAGATGGAGTCTGGAACTTCTTCATTGTTGAGCTATCACTCAAAAACTTTGCTACACCATCAATCGATACCAAGCAATTGGGAAAAGATGGATATAGCAAGGCAGCTACTCCCATGATAAAACCCAAACATGGATAGTTATACGAGGCTGCAGTGAAGGATACATATATACCAAGGCACTGTGATTGAAGTGTCCTACTTCAGATCACTGTGAAAAGCATGGAGAAATGCTTAAAAACCCCCTTCCCTAAACAAGGTTCTGCAAAAGTTTTTCACTGTTGTTCTGTTGAAGGTGGATATAACTTAATTTTCAGGTGTAATATCTAAGTGGCTCACACTTTCAAAGATATTTACTAGCAGAATTTACTAAAAGAATTTACACTCCATTGGTGTGAAAGTCTTAACTTGTCACCTGACAGAAACAAAAACTGGGTCATGACTATAGATTGCATTTTTAAGTGGAATTCATCTTTTGTACATGTACGTATATATGTATTTTACCTCTTTTCCATGTGTTTTCTTATGTACGTGTGGATGGTAGGAAGAAGGAAAGTTCTCATTTTTTAAAGCATTTTAAAGTCTTGATAATATTAAAAGAATGAAGATGAGTTCAGCAGAGATGGGACACAGCTAATAGTGTTTTCTTCTACAGAGTGAGTATCTGCAATTTCAAATAAATTGTGCACTATTCTGCATATTTGGTGCCTCTGCCCTTAGGCATTCGATCTGAAATTAGAAGTATTTACTTTCATGTGCTGTTGCACAGCCAGCTTTAGGGAAACCATGGCCCTGTTAGGTTCTGTATAATCCTGTTAGCATCCTGAACAGCTTTAAGGAACAAACTCACTTTTAAACTAGTTGGTCAGGTTTAATGTTCCCTAAATTTACTCACATCTAAGACATCTAATTAAAATGCAGATCCTTCCAAGGATCTTTCCGAGTCAGTCAAGACTTGCAATATAGAACATGGAGAGAAAAGTGCTTTTTTAGGGGAAGTGTGATTTGGCTGAAAGCAGACTACTATGAGGACAGTTGTACCCTTGACTTTGCAGAGCACATCCCTGCTAACTACAGAAGAAAGACAAGAGTGATTATCTCAGATAGTGGCATGTCTTGTAGTAAACACATTTGTCCAAATAGATCCCACCCTTTCAAATACAAAACTCTAAATCTGAATATTACTGAAATCAATATTTAGTTTTCTTTTTAGACATAGTCAAAATCCTCACTTGTTCAGATTACAAGTGAGGAAGGATTTTGTACAAATACTTTATTCTCTGGGGAATGAAAATATATGCATGCTCTTATCAAATAATAAGGTACCACAATCAGTTTACTTGATTGAAAATGTAAAAAAATTTACTGATGAGGTATTTTTTAAGCAAAGCTATTTCTTTTCTTTTTCTTGATTTTCTTTATTAATCTACTTGCTTTTAATGAAAAGGGAACAAAACAACAAAATGAAAAGTTGTTACATTTCGGGTCAGGAGAGACACTCTTTTAAACTGTAATTTATTACTATTATTATTATTATTATTTTGTTGATGTGCACTTTGGACAGTAAAGTAAAGTGTATCTAGACAGATATGTGTATGACTGTCAGCACATATGCACAGACCTGGGGAAGAGCTGCTCAAGGCAGCCTTTGAGGATAGTGAAGGTCAGGGGTGTGCAAGGTCTGAGAAGTCAGGATTAAACAGATATATTAGATACTATATTTAGATTGGATATTAGGAAAAATGTCTTCATTGAAACTGTGAATAGGCATTGGAACAACCAGCCCAGGACAGTGGTACCATTCTATCCTTGGAAGTGTTCAAAAGGTGTGTAGATGTGGCCCTTGGGGGACATGGCTGGGTGGTTATGAGTTAACAGTTGGACTCGATGATCTGAAACGTCTTTTCCAATCTAAATGATCCTATGAACCTGTATGGATCCTACATACATTTATGTAGCTATAAATGAAAGGAAAAGCCACTCTCTGGGCAGCTTTAGCTATCAGTTTCATTCCCGATACAAAGATGCAGTTTGCCGTAGCACATGGGACAAGTGATCCATCCTGTCAGGTACAGTGTCTCTAGCAGTGGCCTGTGCCTTGTGTGTGTGTGCCCAGCATGGTGCTGGACAGAAAGGACAAATTTCTCCTCAGGCCCCACAGCACTGACCTGGTGTACTATTGACACACACAAAGACAAATGCTCTGTCCAAATCTTGGGCTGTTGCAGGTCAGCTTTGCACCTGCAGAGTCAAGACAGCCCCTTAGGTGATGTCTGGGCAAAACACATGCATGAAGTCAGAGAGTTCCAGAGACAAAAGGCATCTGTGAGGACTGGAACATGGCCTGCAAGAAGGGCCTGCAGTAGAGGACACCTTCCTCCACCATGGCCTGACGATCATTCATAGCAGGAGAGCTTGACATGGAGGATGAGCATAATACTGATTTGGATTGTCTAAGGCACTATCTCTCTACTTTATATTTTAGGATGATTGAAATATGTGGGTACTGCCAGTTGTTTTTAGCAAATAAACCCCCACCTTTATGTGCTTACCTGATTTTGAAGAGAAAAAGTTCAGGGACCCATGTAGGCGTCAGGCAGAGCCCCAGAGAGGGAAAGGAGGTCTACCATGTCAGTCCTGCCCAAAGCCTCAGCACCCAGTACCAGGCCCAGATGTGGCAGGCTGGGAGCACATGTTTGTCTTGAATATTCATTATTAAAGCCTTGTTAGGAACTCCTTGATCTTATGAGGAATGGGAGCAGCCAGGGGAAGGTTTGAAGAAGAGAGAATCATGAAATCTCCTAAGTTGGAAGGGACCCATGAGGATCATGGAGTCTGTCTCCTGTCCCTGCACAGGACAGTGGAAGGAGATTGGAGATTTAGATCTGCTAGGTGAGGAAGTCAGGTGAATGTATTAGGAAATGCTTCCTTGGTCATTTTATCAGAGACCTAAATTAGTGGCATTTTCCAAAAGTATTTTTAAAAGGTGTTAAAAAAAAAAAAAAGAAAAAGAAGAAAGGAAAGCTCACCATTCAGCACTTCAGCTCCAGATCTCCGTAACACTTTCAAATGAAGGCATTACCTCAGAGCATTTTATTTCCAGAGACACTCTTGAGCTTGAGCAGAGGGGATTTGCATCTGTAAAAAGGACAGAGAGAAGGAGACAGCAAGGCTTAGCCTTTGTATCTGTATCCAGAGCTGGAGGAGGGGAAAGCCCAAGGAAGTTTGAACCTCACCTGGGTAGCAAAGAGACTGGACACAAAAACATTTTACTCCAACAGGTCCACCTCCTTTTTGTTCCCCCAACTCTAGCAGAGAAATCAGAGCTGCAATCTCCTGTTGTCAAGGGCTAATACATAAATAAATAAAGGCCCAGATAAGATAACAACAGCCACAACAATAACAAAACATGTAGCAGCATCAGGGGCAGGAAGGATCAGCATCTACTTTAATTAAAAATCTGCCTTCATTGATTTTTTTTTAAAGGAACACATTTCTAGGGATATGAAGAAAATGCTTCCACTCCATCTTAGTTCAATGAGTGGTGTACATCCACTGTTAGCTACAAATAAGCCTTTGATCATTTTACTGCTGTCTGTAAAAAAAATAACTTTCCTGTGTATTTTTCTTTTTTTTTTTTCCCTTTAAGTTGGGAGCTTAAAAGAGGAGAGTGGCAATAGACAGATCTACTTGGGAAACCTCCAAATGAGGGTGGGGGAGAGAGCAAGGAGAGGAGAAATGAGAGTAAATACACAAAGCTGCATCTAGCAAGGAGGGATCAGCTTGCCAGACCCCAGGGGCTGAAACAACCAACTGTACCAGCCTCAGCTCAGAAAACCCAAAATACTCTGCCTGCTGTTCCAAGCTGCCTACACTCATCTCCAAACATAACAATTAGAAGCATGTTGGTGTATTAAAATTGCAGGAAAGCATGAATTTGGGTACAAATTCAACTGGAGTGCTCCATTGTGCTCACCCTCAGAGGAAAATTGAGGGATGAGGGAGGAGGTAGTGTGGGAAATGCTGGTCCACGGGGAGGTGGGACATGCAGACAGAGTTTTCCTTGCCGGAGATGGCATTTAGCAGTGCAAAGCTAAACATGTGAAGCTGGAGGTGGGCAGCAGAGAGCTGCCCTCCTTCCCAAGGAGAGAGCCTTGGTGGATGCAGTGTGGGTCCCACCTCTGCTGCCAAATTGAACAGTATTTGTGTGAAAATTACTCGTATTTCCCACTGTAAAATAAGCTTAAGACCACTTTGCCTGCCTCCCAGGGCTTCCTGAGGGTAAGCAGATTGGAGGTTTGGAAGCATGTGGGCTCCACAGCAGTGGGGAGCAGAGGCCAGGGCAGCACCGCTGGGGCTTGCGGGGGTGCAGAGCCGATTGCAGCTACCAGGGTTGAGTCCTGCTGCCTTCACGTGTCACACAAGTGTGAGAAGCCATTGCAGGTGGTGGCACTAAGGCAAAGTAGGCTCACTGCCCGGTCAACAAGGGATTTTAATGCAGCTTCTATCCGTCTCCCTCCTCTTGCCCCAGCAAGCACAGCTGGCTTAGCGCAATGGGGCTCTCTGCTGCTTTGTGCAAAATCCCTTCCCATCTTCCTGATTGCATCAGTGACCCATCCTCAGGCTGTCCATTCTCCCTTATGGAAAGAGGAGGGCAGAAAAAAACCCCAGTTTTTCCTAAAAGGCTGAGTAGTTTGGAACTGGCCTTGGTGGGAATGCAAGGGGAGCAGTAAAGAGGCAGGAGGGGATAATATGGGGAATCTCTGCTGGGGACTATGTGGTGGCACAAACTGCTCCAAGATCCCAGTGAGTAGATATGTCCCTTTTGGCTGTGAGTGTCTTTTTGCATGATCTCTGAGGTATTTCTCCACAGTTGTACATCATCCTGACTGTCAGCCCATGACTTTCCAAGGGTTTGGGAGGTGCAGGGAGCAGGACGTGGTGTGTCACCAAAAAATTGCAGCTTCCTACTTTCAAATTGTGTGCCTCGGAGCTCAGTTTCTTCCAGTGGTTGCTGCTGAGGAGAGAAGCAGGAAGGTTTTTCTGTGCCCAGGGGTACCATGGCATGGGACACACATCACAGGGTCAGAGGGTCAGGTCACTGGATCTTGCACCTATGTGGCCTCACCCCCACTGGCTCTGCACATCCCATTCACAGTCAGTAGTGACAGCATGAGAGGGTCCCTGCATGTGCATGTCTACCCACTATACTAATACATATGTATGTGTATTTTTACATATCAGTTCTATAGGGCTCAGCAACATCAAAAGGAACCTGGATAATCAGAGCAGAAGATATAAAAGATCAAACAGAATATCTTTTAAACAGATCTGAGAAGCTTAATTTTTATCCAATGTTACTGCAGGAGCTTTTCCTTCTTTTTTTTTTTTAACTCCCTCTCTCTATTTTTTCCCACATCCATGAGTTNTGTTTTTTTCCGCCCTCTTTTAAAAAAAATTTTTTTAAAATTTTTTTTTTTTTGCTTTTTTTTTTTTTTTTTTTGCTTTCCCTTTCCCCGAAAGTCATGGAGGCTTCTAAGAGTAAGAAACTAGCTACATGCAGCATCTCCCCACACACTTCCCTCCCCACAATGCACACGCACTCTACAGTCCCTGTTCTGCTCAGAAACCTCTGACTCCAGGGCAGAGGGATGAAATTAAAACTGCACTGAGTGAAATGTTATTTCCTTCATGTCAAGGGTTTTCAACTCCGTCACTTTTGAGTCTTGTTCAGGGTTTGAATTGGACTACATTTGTGGCAAAAGCTGTTCCCTCAGTTGTATGTGTATAAAAAGGCCAACTTCACAGAGAGAAACCCTGCAGTCTTCATTTCAGACCTGTGCTATCAGTTCACATTGACAAGGATGTGGGTTTAAGGCCAGGTCATCTGAGTTTTCCCTTTGATTTCCTTAAGGCCTGGACAAAGTTACTTAACTTTTCAGCCTGACTAATGAAGAAATTACTAAGTTCTGCAAACTGCTATGCCTATAGGCGGCAAGGAAAAATTAAACTTTGCCCATGGATGAAAGTCACCAAAGAAGAAATACTCTCTTCACAGCTCTATGGCAAATATTTCACTCTGGTTAGGGGCGCACCAGAACGTCTCTTCCCAGGTGCTTTGAGCTCTGGTGTCCCTTCGATACCCTGCAATACCAAGCTCCCACATACAGCATTGCCCCACTCCATGCCCAGACATACCACCTCAACCTTGACACATTGGCATTGCATCCCATCAATCCTCCACAGGTCACCTGGCCACATGTCAGGCAACTGACTGTCCCCATGTGGTCCCAACAGCCTCAACTCTCCCAGTTGCCTACCCCATTCATGTTTTTGTTCCTCTTTTTGTAGCAGACACACTTTCAAAAAGCCCTTCTCCAGTAAAAGGAGCTCCTCTCTCCAGCACTTTAGAGCTAGGTCTCCACAGCAGGCACCAAGCACAGGCAAGAGCTAAACTATATCAGGTGAGTGAAGTCAGGTGAATGTATGTGGCAGGGCACTGCAGAGGATGGCTGTCTGCTAGGCAGAGGGCAGATGAAGCCAAAACTATTTTCATGCTAGCCTTAAACATCTGCAAGCAACTTCTCAGGATGCCAAGGCTCACATTCCTGCATTAAGCCTCTCCCTCCCTCAACAGCTAGTGCCAGAGCAGTAGGAATGCCAGTCCTGTTCTTATAATTAATATGATTTTGATCTCTCAGAGTGTCCTCAGAGCTCAGATAAAATGTAGAAAGTGTAAATACTGTACAGAGACATACAGACTCACAAGACTGCCTCGTCTTTCAAGCCGAGTTAGTCTTTCTTCCAGCAAGCAGATGAGCTCAGAGGAATGGGAAAAAAATTCTGAGCTATTACAGCAGAAGTTTTGTGTGAAACCAAAACTGCCCTGCAGATTGGAAATCTATTTTCAGTCATTCCAGTTCCTTCCAAAATACTACTAATAATAATAATTGAAATTCTGAGGCTTTTCAAGTAATTTTTATCCACCAGCCTCCTCTAAGTACAAAGCCAGCTCATGCCTGTCAGGCCAGCTGGGCTGAGCTCAATCTGAGACACAGGGTGCCAGAAATTTAATCCTGAATTTCCCAAATCTAATCGAAATGGCACAAGCCACGATTAATAATTCATCACTTTATTACTGATACGATGCCTCGGACTATCACAGCGTCTGAATAATTGATTTGCCAAGAGGGGCGACATGTCCTTTGCTAAAGCAGAGAAAGTTTGACCAGAGAGTTGCTGTGTAAAGCTGGCTAAATGTTTTTAAATAGTTTGAGACTAGATCTCTGACATTCACCTGGTGCCTAAGGACAAGCTGGGAAGAAGCAGACAGGAAGTTTCATATCATCCTCCACAGTACAGATCTGTCTGTACACAATCTAGAAGCAAAGGGAAAGAAAGGTTAGAAACAACTGGAAGAGAAGGAAATTAAGTTACCAGAAGAAAGAATCCTTATCCTACAAAATATGCATAGTGTGAACATTAGCTGCCTTTAGATTTAATTCATTAGGTCTGTATCCCCTTTCTTTCACACTGACCCTTGCTTTGATTAATAATGGTTCAGATTCATTGAGTCTGAGGGATGGTGAATGTCCATAGAAAAGCTGAGCAAAATTTGGTGTAACACAGCCTCACTTTCTATTTCCTTATCTTGGAAGGCTGACTAAATTCCAGTGACAGTCCTACTGTGCCTTAGGATTAGAAGCAAATTTGGGCTAGAAATGGTTTCAAAGTTCTCCAGAACTGACAGCCCCATATCTGGGCCTTGAAAATGCCTAGAGCCAGTATTTCAGTTTGAACAGTAAAAAAATGTCCTTGTCCCATCAAAACTGGACCTCAATTTTCCTATTTGTAGAGATATTCATGTGAATGGACAAGAACTCGGAGTACTTTAAACCACTGTTATCATCTCAACTGCTGCAGGATTGTGTCAGTACCATGCAAGTAGAGTTCTGAAGAATCAGAGGGACTTTGGTGAAGGCAAACTGTGGCCCTGCATTTAGAAAAAATATTATCTGAATTCTTTATCTCCTGCCATATATGCAGGGTGACAGGTCTAACAGAAATCAATCCCATCTACATGCAGTTTTGTTAAAATTTTCAGAGCAAATTACAACCTCTGGCACTTTCAGGGAGCAAAACACAACAAAACAAAAAATTTAACTGCTAGCTGAAAAAGGAGTCCTCTGCCTTTTTTCTTCTCTACATTATTTTAATACAGAGTTTTGTACATATAAAACAAGTCACCTACTGAGCTAGTAGCAAAGGGGTTAACATAATTGGGGCTTTTTTCTCCCTCTCTTCACTTTGCCTTTGGTAGTTAAATCGAAAGCAAGTGGTACTGCCTTATTACTATCATTGTGCTGAGATATTGCATTAAAGGAGTTTAGGGTTTCAAATTGAATGTCAAATATAATATCACAGTGGAAACTTGAAGTGTGCAGCTGAGCTGCTCAGCTCCAGAGGGTTAATGCTGCCCATTCGCCTGCCCAATAGCACTGTGAGCCACTGAGGTCCATTTCAGCCCACTGAGCTACCCCTTCAGGTGTTCACCACGACTTGCAGACAGGAGAAGGGGGCCCTGATGGATGTCAGGCAGCCGCAGATGAAGAGAAAGAGAGTTCAGTGTAACGAATTGATTGCTGGGGAATTGATTGGAGTTCTGTATTGCCTCAGCTGTAGCAGCCAATCATAACTAATCAACCCTCCAGTCACTTCAGACTGGAGCAGTGTCATGCTTGGACCAGGGATAGGGAGAATGTCTTTCATTTTCCTTGGTAGAAAAGTTCCTTGTTGGAAAAGAACTGTGGCCATTGCCATATGATTTTTCTACCTCAGTGCTTAGGAGCTGAATAGTTCAGGTTTGGAATCATTTTCTAGGTGCACACACAAAGTATTGCCAATGCTTTCTTCTGTTTTTTTTTTTTTTTTTTTTTTTTTTCCTTCCCAAATNTTTTTTTTTTTTTTTCCACTTTCTTGGTCTGATTTATCCTTTTTCTGCAGGGAACATTAATGAAGAGTGCTATAACATAGAAAAAATACACAGTACCACATACAGGCTTAATATTGGAAACATGCTTTTATTCTCTTGTTAATGTCAACTAAAGTGTATTAAATCAAATCACTAAGAAAAGCAGATTAGACCTATTCACAACTTGGAGGAATCTATGTGTAGCCCCATGAAAAAATTCCCAATGAAGCAAATGTTGATTCAGTGCAATGAGTTGTCACAGCAATGAGTTCGTGGGGTAAATACTTTACTCTGGTACCTTTTCTTAAGTGGTTGGAGGACTGCCAGTGCTGTTCATCTTTCCAGCCTCATTGACATCACTGCAGTTATGCCTTCCTTATACCAAAACAAGACCTGTTTAGAAAACTGACCTGACATTGCAAAATTTTTGTTCTAGAGCTGTGAAAATTTTGGACTTAAGATTTAGATAATCTTAGAATTAACCTATGAGTTTAGTCTTCTGAAAAAAATTTGAAAGTGCCCTGAAAATCTTGTTCATATTCTTTGTGCATGATCAGTTTGAAGATCAAGAAAACTCTCTTCTCATCTTCCTTCTCTCCCTGCTTTCCTTATAAACCCTCCCTGAGGATAACCCATGTATGACTAAAAGGTATCTAATTTCCTGATTCCCTAAAGGACTCTGTCCTGGTATGTCAGGCCCAGTCTCAAACTGGCACCTGAGACTGCCCAGAGGGACTGGTTCACCATTTAATGTGGGCAGAAGCTCATTAGCTTCTTCTCCTGGTAGCTGACATGGCTAATGCAGGGCATACCCCACCCACCACATCACTCCAGTGAATGAGAATGCCTGCTGTGCCTGTGCATTACTCGCAGAGAGGAAAAGGGAGGCTTCATCTCTCCAAATTCACTGTTCAGCAAAGAAATTACATGTGTCCATGCATGTCTCTGCTCTGCAGAGAACTGTGAGACATGCTGGATTTAATATGTATGGAACTTCATATGCACAACTTTAGGACAGGCTTAAAGTCGCCTGTATGTGTCAGTGCTTTGCTGGACAGGAATAGATAAGCCAGACTTATCTTTGGAAGAAGCATTGCTAATTACCAAAGAGTACTTTTGCACTTGGCATCATCTTTTGATTATAAAAATATGTAGGAGCAATTATGAAAATAAAGTCCACTCGTCACATGAATTGTGGTATATGCACTGTTGACTCACTGAAAATTAAAAGACAATTTTGTCAATGTAAATGTCTGGAAGAGATAAACCATCCCCAAAGCAGGTGGAAATGTAGAGCTATAGAGCAAGTCTTCTGAGAGTGAGAACACTTCATGTAGGAAAGTCTTGGATCTACTCCACAAGTGTGATACAGATTTTTCCCTTTCATTACTCAACATCCTAGGAGTACAATGAAGAAAGATGTGTGTGGCACATTGCCTTGTAAAAGATTAAAAAGAAAAGAAACTTTAAAACCTGCAGGCTTAAGCTAGAATTTTATAGGCCTGTTGGGAAGTAACATGGCAGGAGCAGCAGGTTTATCCTACAAATGCATTATATTTCGTGACAAACTCTGGTGTATGCAGAACATCCATCAATCATTGAGATAATTTTCCATCTCATGAATTATGCAAATTAAACCAGAAAAACTATGTTCAAATAACACTAAGGGCCTGACGTAAACCCAAGAAAGCGAGGCAGCTTGGAGTGAAGGTTGAAATCCTACCTTCCCTCTGCCCTGCCATGCACTGGCCTTTTAGGAGACAGGCTGCGCATGACCATGGCAAAGCAGTCTTTTTCTTCCTGCCAGGAGCTCCAGGATCAGCAAACCATGCCATGGCTGCTAACAGAAGCCTGAGAAACAGACCTTTTTATTCCTTCAGCTGATATTCAAAAGCCACTCCTTCCAGACTGACTAGGGCTGAAAACTGTGATGCTGATGGACAGGCTGAGCTATGAGCCACTCACTGCGGGTGTTGGAGGATGGAGAGAGAAGTCTCAGTTCACAGCGGCTGAGTTCATCTCCCACCTCTCACTTCCCATCTTCCACCTCCCAGCTCCCAAAGAAGTGCCAGCACGAAGAAACTCCTCCTATGGCAGTCCTGCCATAGAACCTCTCACATGACTTAGTTCTACTTTTCTAGTTTTTCTCTACTATGAAGAGAATAAACAAAGCCACAGCTGGAGAGAGAAATCTATCCCTTTTGAAAGAGTGGCATGGGGCTCACACAGGTGGCAGATGCTGCCCACATGAAGATATTGTCGTTCTCCCTGCAGATCTTCCTCAAAGGCAGAGCAGGATAGTGAGAGTTAAATACCTCAAAGCTCAAAGTGACAAGAATGACAGTAGATAAGACATTTGTTAGCTTTTCAGGGCTTTGGAGCAATCGTGCAATCAAAACTGCTGTCTTCTCATTGATGCCATGTTGTCACCATGAAGCCTTGAGGAACTGCAAACATCAATGCAGATAATGTAATGCAACTGCTAAGTCATGGAATAAGGAAGACTCTCCAACATGCTGGTTATTTACTACTATTATTATTGTTATATAATAACAATAATAACAACAACTACCACCTGCACAGTGACGGGCATCATTTTCTTCTATTTCATTTACTTGAAAATCAAGGCAGTCACTCCTTTGACTATGTGTATCTGCAGGGTATACATGTGTACCAGTGCAAATGTCTCTTGGCTGCTTCAGTAGTCAACAGGAAGTTAAGCAATATGGTCAGTTTGATCAAGGTTTATTTCAGCTCAAAGTAAGTCTCCATCATTCAGTCACAAGAATTTTATCCTGCATAATACTGACTATATTGATGATATCTCAGTTCCTGTCAGTGCATCTGGGCACTATTTGGATGTCTCAAACATTCACACTTACACTATAAAACCTGCATTCAGCTGGGATCCATTTCATTATTGCTCTAGGTCTGAAGCATCTAGTTTTAAACAGTTCTAGAGTCACACAACACTATAGAGAGGGCAAGTCAGTGATTGTGGCATCCCTTTGTTTCTGCAGCGCTCTACTCTTGGAATTTTCTCAATTACTCCATTATTTCTCAATTGATTGATGCCTTCTTAGCTGGTATACAGAGCAGTTTTGCTGCATGAGGAGTCAAATGAAAATGTACAGAGAAGTAAATGCTTTCCAGTCAAAGAGAAAAGATTTGTAGACGGGAGGAAAAAAAAAACCAACAACATAGTTCCCTTGCCAAAGGACAAAATGCTTTTTAATTCCAAGTGCCAGCATCAAAAGACAAAAAACTCATTAAAAAAAAAAAAAAAAGTCCACTCTATCTATTTAACTATCTAGCTATCTACCAGAAAACTTTAGAAAAAATACAGACAATCACAAAGATTACTTTTATCAGTGCAGCCACACCACAAAAATTTTTGCCCTCCAAATTACTACTAGTGAAACCATTTAGTAGATTTTTTTCCTCCTGCATCTCCATTTCTGATCACAAATGCATTGCTTGTAGTCCTCGTTGGTTACACTCCACATTTGGTATGCGACCACCAGCTCTTAAATGTAAGTGAAGAACTGTACTCCACTGATCTGTGTCAGTGAAGCTGTGTTTGGAAGATAATTGTTCACTGGGTTTATTTATTACAGTCACTCTCACAGGATCTGCATCACAGTATGGTCACAGCATGTCTCTGGAAATAAAGCAAAATGAATTGTATAAATAAATCGGGTGCATTAACTCAACATGAGCTTTGCAGGAGCAATATAGTCAATAGAACATACTAGTAAAAGTGACAGGACATTATATATTCAATGAAACATGCTAACAAAGGTAACAAGAAGCACTTATTCCATAAAGCATACAAATATCAAGTAGAGACAGGAAGTTTGAGTCACATCCAATTAAAATGGCTTATTTCTGGCAGGTCAGCTGCGTTTGACAGATGTCCTCATATACAGCAGCACCTTGCAATGATCTTTGTACCCAGCCCAACTCATCTCTCATTAGCAAGACATTTCATTACCAGTCTGTGGGACCATCCTCACAGCATTGCTGATTCTGTCTGCCCAGAAGACATGCTATTGAAGCCAAGAGCTTCCTGTGGGTGATTGTCTAACCAGAGAGGGAACTCAGCACTCAGTAAAACCCGCCTACTCAAGAGGTATCTGAAGCACTTGCAGCCGCATTTCCTGAATGCTATTCCCTCACTCTTTTCTGACTTCTTTTCTACAACTTGTAAGATAAATATTTTTTTAATCTATTTTTCGCCTTTTGTCCCTCCTTCCCCTATTCTTTACCTCATGAAAACCACCTATCAGGATTCTGATATCTCTTTTTCTCGTGGAGAATATCAGCTGACAGTAGGATTTCTGTGCTGACATAACAGCATGGAAATATGGATAGGAAGATGTTACAAATGTTCTGCTCTTCTTGTTGGGAAACAATCCCAATCCTTTACATAACTCTATGCAGTTATGTAAACAGTTTCCACAGGAGGAAAAAAAAAAGGGGGAACTTCTCAAGCATTTATCTGTCAGGTAAAAGTACACATTAACTTTGTGTTGAAAAATAAAAGCATACTTAAGTAGTTCTTTGCATCTACAGGACTTATTCAGACAATTCAATCCTAGGAGAGCTGCCAGTGACCACAGTAGCAACCCCACATTCACCAGCAAATTAAATAAGGAAAGAGCCGATTTGTGCATTGGTTTTGCCAGAATGCTGGAGGGTCCTTGTAGTTTAGCTAGTAGACCATAAAAAGTACTTAGTGATTCTTTCATTCTCTTTCTTCATACTCAGCTTGATTATCTCAGCCACAGGTTTTAATTAGACAAAAACTTTGTTTTGACTGTTTTCAGGCCATGAAAATTTTGTACAAGTAGAACAGAAGTGATTATTGACTCAATGAAGGAAT
>VWZU01005450.1:649104-671695 GCA_013397095.1 Sterrhoptilus dennistouni | reverse complement strand
GGGGGGGGAGTGCGGTTATGGAATTCAGTTTGGACAATATCTTCCAGCTTGGCTTGAGTTGGTAGGAAAACTTTCACAGTTTTGATTAATTTTTTTCCTCTCTCAAAAGCTAGTCTTCTAAGTAGACATTGCAGAAATATTCTTTCAGAAGTCCTTGAAATGGTAAGCTTGTACTTTTTTTTGATCAGCCTGCTCACAGCCTGAGAAAGAGTGTCAGTGTTTCCCTCTTCCTCAGCCAGTTTGAGACCCTTTGTTTAAGGGCAAGTGGCCCCAACGAGAGAATGCAAAGCCCAGGAAGACTGATGAGCAGCACTCGGCTGTTTGCAGAGCAGTGTCAAGCATCAATAGGCTCTGCAAGGGAGAACAGGCAAGAGCAGTGCCAAAAGACACCTGTTCACTATCTGTCTCCAATGTCTCACACCTCTCCCTCCTGCTTTCACTCATATCTCACTAAAACCTCCTTCTTTTTAACACAAATTAATTGCTACTGCAGAAACCACTGATAGAGACAGTTAGTTGACCCCAGCATGCAAATGAGCTTGACTGAGGTGGAGAGGGGGAAAAGAAAATAAACGCCTCAGAAGGGTGATCTTTCACAGTGCATTTTAGCAAGTCCCCAGGACAGCTGCTTTTTGGCACATCCTGTCACACCCAGGTCCTGCACCAAACTGGAAAGAAGGGCAGGCTGTACTTTATCCACATCTGCACAATGAACTGGCAGGGATATGACACCATGGGTGGAAGAACAAAATTAAATTCAATCTCTTTTCTTCCTTTGGCTATCCTCACTCTTACAGAAAAGGAAACACTGTGATGGGTCCAACAGAAAAGCTTCCCCACCTCTCTTTTCAGATGTTAGGATGGACATCCTCCTCTGGAATGATCCTCCAAAAAGGCCCTGTCCATCAGCCAAATAAGAAATGTCATTTTGTCTGTCCTGCCCCTGGTTCTTAAGGGCCAATAGAGCTACAAACACTTCCTGCTGTCATGTCACCTCAAATTGTCATCCTTCTCATCTCAGGAATGCAAATCATGCAAGCCCAAATGCTGACTTGTCATTCCCTGATATACTGGTGAGCAACTGATACGGACATCTGCATTCTTGGCTGCTGCCACTCCTGCCAGTTCCCTGCAGAGAAAAAAAACCCCATAGATATCTTGTTTATAGCCCTCCTTATAGACCTCCTTTCATTCTGCAGTTTGGATGAATCCGGAGCCTCTCAGAAACTCTGTGGTTATTAACTGAACCGAGCAAACTTCAGAGGGAATAGAAAGAGTCAGGTTTTCAGGAGTCTCTCCACACCTTAACTGAAGCAAAACTCACCCTTCCCACTGTACCTTGCACAGATGTAGCTTTGCACATTCAACCAAGTCGTTTAGGCTCAGATACAAAATTTAGAGCATATTTGGGGGTATAGGAAACCAGTAGAAGAACGAAAATACCCAGAAAGGTATACCTTTGTGTGAATAAAACTAGCTTAGAGATAATGAAATAATACTTCTTAATGCCTGTGCTTCCCTTAGGTTTTCTTCATACCACTGAGAATATGCAGCATATTAGTTATGTTCTCATTAGTGTAGCTCTGAGATGTGTTTGTGTTCTCCATTTAGCTCTGTCTTTTTTGTCAGGTTCCCTGTATCTCCACACTCACACTAAGCAGGCTCAAACCCCTCATTGCTGGGAAGGAATGAGGGAGAAGAATTACAACTGCCTTTTGTAGGAGCACGGCTGTCCTCCTCAGGAAACCTCACACTGGGGTAGTGAATGAAAGAACTGGGTATATGCTCCATTTGAATAATTTGTCCTCATGTGCACTTTCCCATGTCCTGATGGCTCACTATCTTCATGGCTTTGGGAGCTGGAGTTACGGAACAAGTTTTATAAGCAAATGTATGCTGAAAGCTAAGGAATCCTTTTTTCCTTTTTCTGGTTTTGTGAGGGGCTTTCAGAATTCTGGGGTAGTTTTTTTCCAGTTTTGGGATTTTTTGGGGGTTTTTTGTGGGTTTTTGTGGGTTTTGGGTTTGGTTTTTTTTGTGTGTGTGTGTGTGTGTTTGTTTTGTTTTGGTTGCAGTTTTGGTGGGATTTTGTTGTTGTTGTTTTGGGGGTTTTGGTTGGTTGGTTGGGGTTTTTTTGTTTAATGAAGGTTGGGTTGGAAATACAGCAATGTTTATTTCTAATTCAGGGCCCAACAGAAGTGCCAGAGTCTAGTTTCTCCAAGACATAGCCTGACACTTCTGATCTGTTTACGTCTCATCAGCAGAGCAGTGTTAAAGCTGGCCAAGGCAGAACAATGAGTGCTCTGCGGCAGAAATATTGCTGCTGTAGAAATCAGAGTTGGTCAATGACTGTACAGCACTTCCCTAGCACCTTTCTCCAGAACATTTCTGGGTTGTAAAACAAAAGTCCTGGGTAGTGCTTTAAAGAGTCATTTTCTCATGTTCTGTATGAGCTTATACTCCAGCTTGGGCTATTGTGTTTTGCCAGTTGCATGTGCAACGGTATTGAATACTTTTCTTTATTTTCCTGCAAAAAACATAGAGAACTATAATGCCTCGTTGTGTAACCCTTGATGCCTCGCCATAGAAGCATTTCATTTTGCAAGAGGTAGTAAAACAGCTCCTCTGAGTAGGGAGCTACAGTCTGAAAAAAAGAAAAGTAAGCAGCTGCCTCAATGCATGTAGTTTGTGAACACAGCCACGAGGAATTCTCGCACCTCAGAAACCCCGCAAGCTTGATCCATGTAAAGAATTAGTGCATCTGTCTCCACTAAAAAACATCTTGAGGTTTGGGAGTTTATTCCTGCTCCAAAAGCAGTCAGTAACACCTCCATGAAGGCAGCCTGCATGCCACCCAGGACACAGCATAAGCTAAAAATATGGAGAAAGAGAGAAGCCAGCACTGGAGCTCTGCAGGACAGAGTGGCCCATTTCCTTCCTCTTCCAAGCTCTCGGCATTCTCATCTATGCCATCCTCAGTTTGCCTGTTGTAATCCTCAGACCAGCCTATGTGAGTGTTCATTTTCCCTGACTAGTTAAAAAAAACCTAAACAAACAGTGGAAAATAATGCCCAAGAGTTAAGTTCCTTTTCTTAATGCAGGAGTGGCAGGAGGATTGTCTCAGCCTTCTGAGTCCTGTGCAAAAAAACACCCCACTATGAAGCCTAAACTTCTTTCTTTCCACCATCAAAGTGGCAAATACAAGGTCTAAGCATTTATTTATCAAAATCACTGTGGATATTTTCTTTACTGGGAGGCTCAGTACTTTAGGCTGAAATCATCCATCACAACTAGTGAAAGGGAAAAAAAAGGCTTTTCACCTTCATGGATTTCCCCCCCTCCCTTCATCTCACCTTATTCGTGCTTAAATGGATAGAAATTCATCTTTTTCTCCAAAGATCCAGCTGGCTGCAACACACTCTGTGCTTAAACAAGCTGCCTGCATTGGAAGCATTTTTCAGGCTCTCTGTCTCTCTCTTTCTCCCCATCCCCAGCCCCCTGGGCCCTGACTGACATCTTATCTCATTTTTATATTTGACACCTCAGAAAAAAGAAAAATTTAAAAAACAGCTTAAAAGAATAGTCCCTATTTGTAAAAGGAAAGCAACTTTTCTCAAAGACAAAACAGGCTTCCCACCAGAAAGTGTCCACATTCTCCAGTAAATGCTCTTTGCTACCAGCTTTGGGAAGGTGGATTGTGTGTGTGTGTGTGTGTGTGTGTGTGTGTGTGTGGTTACCCTTGCACACAATGTGTGTGTGTTTGCATCTTCTGTAATGTTTAATTCTGCCTTTCCTGAAAGCCGATATGGAAAAGCAAACATGCAGCAAGCTGCATGACTGGCTCCTCTGTGGCTCTAAGAGTGGGACATCCGTCTTGTGGTAACAGCTTTGATAAAGCTGCCAGCAGCTTCTCCTGTAGTGTCCATTAATGTACCTGCGTGCTTAAAGCAAGAGGTTTCGAAACAGTTCACCCCAAATACAAAGATTTTGTGTCAAACCCACTCTGAACTGGAAAACACAACTTTTTCTCAGTTTACCTCAGACAGTGAATGAGCAGAAACCTCTGAGGGATGTAGGTTTATGCTGACAAGACTGACGGTGTATGGTACCACTGAGGTTTCAGTTGTCTCTATGGGGAGGGGGAGGCAAAGCAATGCCACTGTTTTTACATCAGCAGTCCTGAAACAGAGCCTGTAGCCTTGATTGGTTATGAAAGGTGATTGCATTCACATTTATTTGACTAGGAGGGAAATTATTGCTCAGCAAGGGAAAAAGTGAAAAAAAAGATTGACATCCTTCTCCGAGGGAACACGAGGTGCATTCAGAAATGAGGTCATGGGAAAGCATCTCTATTCCCACCTTTTCCCCTGTCTGCTTCTGTTTTGGAAAGTTAGTGAGCTTGGGCTGAGATTGCCTTCCTCATGCTTGTATAGGTCCTGGAGAAAGGAGTCATGAAACCCTCATAGCTCTCACTACAAATAAATTCTTCTTTATGGATCTGGGACCAGTTTGGTTTTTAAAACTCTGAATGGAGTAGAGAGGTTTTGATCCCACAGATCCACATAAACAGGTGCGTATCTCTTCTGCTATTCCCATTCCACTACTAATAAAAGAGGTGCTGTGGTTGGAATAGTGATATTGAGACATGTTGGCCTTTCTCATGCTGACAGAAGTTTGTTCCCCTTGGTTCCTTTGCAGTGTAGCACTGGGTCTTACGAGCTGTTAACATGTCAGCAGAGACAGACAAATCAGACTGTCTGAATCAAATGGCATTACTCTACAAGATATGACAAAGCAACAACAAATGCATCGTCTCTGTATTTGATCTCAGTTGATTACAAACAATGAAGCTTCCAACTTTGTAGAAAGCAGTTTTCATTGCTCCAGTGAAACAGCTCAGTGCCTGACTCCTTGGCACAGCCCACAGCCTATAACCATAAGCGTGCAACTGTTACAGATAACATGGCACTTCTGGAAAAGCTGCAATAGTTTACACATTTTCCAGAGCCAAATTCCAATTTGAAAGGTCCATTATGCCTATACATACACCCATTCAGCCTCACACAACCACAGCAACTGGCTACAAAATCCTGCCTTGCATCCTTCCCTATACACTTGGTTATGGTGTGGCAGAATATTGCCACAACTCCAGCAGAAGGAGTTGAGTTTTGAGGCCAGATTAATCCTGAAAGAACAGGGCATCCACTGTATAGACAGCAAAGCAACCTACAGCTTTTGGGGACAAGACACCTTCTGTGCTTCTTCTCTTTCCTCCAATGCAATTCTGTACATTTCACGAGATCCCGAGTACCCAGATGGGGGACATCACATGACAGGGAGATACCTTTCCTAACAAGGATGGGCTGATTTCTCTAACAATGAGCAGAGGTGGAACCTCAGGCAGCCATATACTAATTATTGTCAAATGAATCTCTTTTAATGGGGCATTTCAGAGGATTTTCCACTTTTCTTTGAGGCATTGATCTCTCCTGGATATGTAATAATACTGGATCAGAAAGACTGAAAGTTTTTGTGGTTTATGTCTCTCTCCTTATTTCAGCTAAAATTATATTAATCTCTTGAACATTAGAGTGTTCTCTAGAGTAAGTCTTTCTCTTTTTTTCAGTTTTTAAAAATTTTATTTATTTTCATTTCAGGTCAACCCAAAACATACGTTTTGCATAAAATATATATTTGTGTTTAATGTGGTGGTTATTTACCAATTTGTTCTCTTATAGAATTCAGGTCAAATTTTATTTAATATTACTTTGAAACAAGAAGTCATCAACTGTTGGGCTTTGATACAGGATCAAATATTTGCTCCAAGAAGGACAATATTTTCAGTTAAGATTTTTAAGTGTTCCTTATCCAAAATCACACTATTTAAAATTTGACAGAAAATTCTTCTCGTCATTGAATGTAGTAATGGACCAAAAAAAAAAAAAATCCCACAAATTTTCAGCCAACCATGTGCCATATGTCCTCGTGTTTTCTTATCTTACTAATTTGCATATCTTGCATATCTTACTCTTACTGCAGGATGATTACTGAGAGGCAATGGCAGTCCAACTTCAGGATGTTCTCCGACTCAGATTTTCTCCCACATTTGAGCATTCTGATAAATTATGTCCACTGAGGTGTGCTGGCTGTTTAGCATAAAGGTCTGAGGATATATATGCAGCAATCATGGTGAATGCTTCACAATAACTCAGTTTAATAACCCAATATTAGGGTGTAATTTTCGGTTGGTGTAATTCTTCGCATAGCCTTTAAGTGTGAAAAATTTCCAGTTATTCAAATCTTGAGCCTGAATCTGGTTTAACTGCTTGGCCATTAAAATAGGAGCTTTCCAACCGCGATGCGATTGTATATGCAGTACTAATGCCTATTCACTCATATAGGCCACCCGAGATCGCTGACTTCAAAAGGCTCCTCATCCAAACAGCACTGTGAAATGCCCGAACTGCTCTCTGTAAATTCTGCAAACTGAGAGCAAGCGTCTTTGTTAAGTCCACGAGGAAGTGCACGAAAATCCTATTTGCTGACGTGCAAAGGCTTTGTAAGGCAGAGCCCCCAGCCTGAAATCGCTTGATTTGTGGATCCTTGCGATTAAGTTGAACTGAATGACATGCAAAGCTGGCAATTGAGATAAAGAATCACTCTAGGCTAAGGAAGGGAGGCAGCTAAAATCTGAAAACAAAGGATGTTAATCTCACACTCATCATCTTTAAACAGGGCAGTTAAAGGAGCAGGTAAGGCTCAGCCATGCCTTCAGATTACTTGGCGGGGATGTTGTCTTCTGTCTTCGCAAACCTCATTTTGATCTATCTGCTGACAATTCTCCCCCCTTTCCTTTCCTCCCCCACTTCCATCCCCTCAGGCGGAACACCTCATCTCAGTGGAGCCTCTGCCTCAGCTCCGCTCCTCGGCTCACAGGCAGGAGAGAAACCCTATCCACATCACGGAAAGTTTTGTCAGTTCCCAGCCTCCCCCAGGAGCGCGATTTCTTTGTCCTTCTGCTCCTTTGCCTGCCTGGACTCAGGGGGTCCTGCCCAGATAGTATTTTGCAGACAAACGTGACACCTTTCTGTAGGACATGTGGCTAATCTGTCTGTCAAAACCCGGAGACAGCCGTATAAAAACAAAGACATTTGTCCAAAGTAAATGTGCGCAGCCTGGAGCTGAATCCCACTCCCAGAGTCAGGTGAGACACTTATTTCTGACAGCCAAAGACCTGAAACTGTGCTGCAGGCTTGTACTTCAGCATCCTGCCCCAGGACCCGGGATTTCTCGGCGTCCAGCACTTAGCGTAGCTTGTCACAGGTGGTGCCAGACGTCAATGGACAGCAAGTATTTTCCTCGTGCAAATTAACGCCGTGGTAGGGTCTGGCAGCATCCAGCCACAGCAAGAAAATCGGCAAAGGGAGATGCATTTAAACAGTATTGGAAACATTAGAAACATTCCAGCACTGCAGGTTAAAAACTGCTCCAAGATTGCAACTTCGGCATTTTAGGGATCAGTGGGAGATTTCTCTGGAGATTAAGAGCAATTGAAAAGATCGACTTCCTCTCTATAGAGAAGTTCTAATAAGGTTGAAAATAAAATGCTGTCTCCCTCAGCCTTCCTGGCAGAGGAGTTCCAACACGCCCCCCTGTTGTTTCAATAATTCAAACTTAGCTTTAGCCAGCCAAATAGGCCTGAAATTCACCTGTGAAAGTTCATGAGGCTAAGTGGGATTTGGAACAAACTCCTCTTGTTTCCAAACTCATGTATAATGCAGTGAGGGACTTTGTTCAAAGCTAAGCTTTGGCTTGCTGTTATTTTTACGATGCTCCACAAAAAAGAGCAGGAGGCAAACGGATAACGCCGTGTCAGAGGCAGTGGAGCACGAGGGGAAGGAAAGAGCACAGCCACCAACTTATGATAAGCTGACATGCATCTGTAGCTGGGTAGCACCTGAATCTGCCTCTTCTCGCTTCGCAACTCGAGGTTGTGGCATTGTCCAGACACAGAGGAGAGATCTGAGTCCTCCAGCAGAGAACTAAACACACAAGGCAAGCATGATGAAGAAGCAGCAAGATGAGGAGGGTTGTTTGATTAGCCAGATGTAAGAGGAAACTGAAGCTGAACACAAGCATTGCAAGCCTTTCAGTTTTGCTCACACAGACACAAAAGTGTGTCCAAGTCAAGCTGTCCATCTGTCAGTGCTGTCTGCCTGCAACAGTGTCCCAGGCCAGTTTGGGCTCTCAGTTACCCCTGGCAGAAGACGTTTGCCAGTGTGCCTACAGAGAACCATGGCCAGATGGCATTGGGCTGGCAGTGCCGCTGCATCCTTGACAAGGTGGAAATTTAATCTTCAGCAGGGTTTGTTTCACCAAGAGTTATTCAGATAGTACAAGGGGTACCTGTCGCAAACCCATGCAGTAGACTGGAGCAGGTCCCATCTAAATTCACTACCCTGCTGGCTCACCCTGTTTGAATTAAAACCCTACCCACAGACTGTAAAGAGATTTCTGGGAACCTATAGCAGTTGCCAATAGACAGAATAGACATAAAAGTTTTATGTAGCTGATATTTAGTAAGCTAAATCCATGACAGAGTATCAGGAATCAGCTTTTTACATCTGCTTAAATTATCATTGTTTCACTGAAGAAATACATACAGTGGTTATATCTAATCAGGAATTCCAGGGCTGATCTGAGATCTTTTCTCTTTCCTTCCTTCCCTTCTCTCTTTAATTACCTCACTAATGTTGTAAGATGTTTACTGTTGTTGTTTTTTTCATTTCAAGTATTTGAATTTTTTGCAGTTCTCTGGGACTGGAGTAACTGAAGTGCAATGTGATTCATTTGAAAAAGTAAATATTTAACTACTAAATGACACCTTGTTTTTCCTAGATCCCCATGTCCTTTCTAACTCTATTCATACTATATAAAGGAGTTGGAATGTATGCAAAAGAGGGCAATGAAGTTGGTGAAGGGTCCGGAGCACAAGTCTGATAAAGAGCAGCTCAGGGAGCTGAGGGTGTTTAGGTTGGAGAAAAAAATGCTCAAGGGACACCTTGACAACTCCTGAAAGGAGAGTGTAGCCAGGTGGGCATCGGCCTCTTCTTCCAGGCAACAAGAGACAGGTTGAGAGGAAATGGGTTCAAGTTGTTCCAAGGGAGGTTTAGATTGGATATTACAGAAAAATAAAGGGTGCCCAGGCATTGGAACAGACTGCCAAAAGCATGGTGGAATTGCCATCTCTGGAAAAGTTTTTTAAAAAGGTGGATATGGTGCTTAGAAACATATTTTAGTGGTGACTTCACAGTGCTGGCTTAATGGTTAGACTCCATGATCTTAGAGGTCTTTTCCAGCCTTAATAATTCTATGATATTCATTTTAAAAGTATGAAATTACATTAAAAGAAGATAAATATTATTAAATTGTCTCTGAACATGTTAGACAATACCAATATAAGGCTAACTCAGGCAAATTTAATTCTTCTCAATTGTATTTCTATTTCATTATTTCACTACTCACTTCTTGATTTGATAATTACATTGTGTTTTTCTGAGAGCTACTAAAACTGAGAGTGCGTGCAAAAGCCAAAGCTGGAGTGAATTAGCTTGCTGTGTTCACTCGAAAGCACAGACATCTTAGATCATGATGGACACCCTTCCCCAAATAAACCAGAAATTATTATTATAAATTACACTCTTATTGGTACCTTGCAGGCTGCAGTACACCAGTGTAGCAACCTCTGCTGTTCTAGGGACCATGATCAGCTGGGTGGGCTTTGGGTTACGTTTGCCTCCTTTGCACTCCGCTGTCTGCTGCTGCTTTGGCTGGGTGTTTTGAATGTTGACCATATTTGCAGCCTTGCTGAGTGTATCAGGGAATGAGAATGAAAAATTATATTTCAAAATATGCAGGTGCTACAAGCTGAGGTCATTCTGCAGAATTAATTTTGGTGTAAACTTGTGAGAAGTAGAAATGTTGCATTTATGTTTCTTGATGAAACTCTTTTTTCCTGCAACATTTACTGCATTACAGTTAATGGAATTTATGAGAACAGCTTGTGATTCTCCAAAACTATCTGGTATGGTCATTTCAGCCAGCACAATGTGAATTATGCAATAAACCATCATTTTAATTAAAACAAATTACATTTACTGTATCAGTCCATAGTATAAATCATTCCCTAGAGCTCCTCTTCAAGGTTTGTGTTTGGCCTATTCTTGAGAAATGTTGACAGCAACCTCCATTACCAAAAATATTTTTGAGCATTTTGTTCTAATATTCTTCTCCAGGATCCAGCTTTTCAGCTCACTGCTTTAATATACGAAACAAATTTTATCCAAAAAGCATGGTAGAAATCAAGTGAAAAAGCAGAATATCTCATTTTCACTTTCTCTTCTGGTCTGCAGCATGCACTTTAGTAGACTGTGGCAGTTGAATATGAAGTTTATTAATTGAAATAATGATAATAATAAAAGCCAAAAAAGGAAGGATGCAGATTAATTGTTTTCATCCCAAGTTAGGAGTCACATGGGACTCCTCACACTCCATACTATAATTAGACTGAACAACAAGACAACCAGTATATTAGTCCTTTGTGTATCTCTAGTTTAATAATGAGAATGACCATTTTGTATTTATATTCATTTGAGCTCAATGCAGCTTAAAATGCAGTGCTAAATACAGCATATCATACTGCAGGATGAAGTAACTCACATTATAAGGAGAAAACATCATCTTTTTTGTGACCTCTGGTGAGGGGGCAAGGGTGTTTGCTTCATTCAGTTTGGATCAGGCATGCTGAGACCATTCAGCACTACCTAATGTTTAAGTGAATGTTTCCTTCAGAGTTTGTTCAGGTTTCCTTACTTTGCAAATTAAAATAAAGTTGTTCTTTTCTCAAAAGGCATATAGTTAAGAGTTCCCTGAATTAGAACTTTAGACTCAATGGTAATTTCTGCATTTAGCTCTATGAGAGAGAGAGATTACAGCAGTTCTGAAGGAAATGCTGTTTAACACAGTCCTGCACAGGTTAAAATGCACAGGGGGGTCCTAACAGAAGGCTAATGTCACAGTTAGGGACACGAAAAGAACCACACCCACCCATCAGGTAGAAGCAGGGAAAAGAAGGACAGTTTATTATGATTTAGGGTTTATATAGTATTTGGGATTTGGTCAAGGATTGGTCATTGAGAGGAACACCTCTCTGACTCCAATGGTCAATACAGAAGTCTATCACCAAGAGGAATGAAAACAATATAGATTGTTTTGAGAGACTTTGCAGGAAGGTATGTAAACTATCATCAGAAGGCTACGGATTATGGCAATAGGCTAATGCAAATTTTAAAATTTCAAGCAAGATTTTGCAGCCCCTTTTGTAGGAGTTGCTTAACTCTCATTAATTTGGTGGATCTTGTAGGTGGAGCTGCTTTGGTAAAATTTATGGGGAAAGTGAACCATTTATATATAACACCAGTTACTTTGAAATTGCTAAAACCTCATTATGAACAACTGGATCATTGAACATATAAAATAAGACCCTAGAGCCTGATTGGAAAGCCTATAAAGCCAATGGAAAGGGACCCTCTGGCTGGAGCCAACACTGGAGCAGATCCACAGAGAATAATCTAAACCAAATCTGTCTTCATATTTATTTTCTTCTTGATATATACCTAAAAGAAGTCCAGGTAGATTTGCAGCAGCCTTAATATCTACCTGTTTGTTGTGAGGATTATCTCACTTTACATCAAAGCAGGTGTCTATCTCCTCCAGCAGACTCATACTGTTGTTGTTCAGGTCTTCAAATAAAAGCCTCTGTCACAGAAACAAGCAAACATATCCCAAGAACAGATTTAAACATTGAGAAGGAAAGAAGATAATACCCATTTTCTTTCCCTGAAAAGAAAAGTAGATGCAATTGGACGCAGCATATGCCCAGACTGTGACTTCTGTTCTTCAGCCAAAATAAAGTCTGAAAATAATTGGCATCAATAAGCATTATCAAGGACCATCTGGAACACACGTGCAGTGAAAAGTGAGAAAATACCTTCAGAACAGTGGATAAATACCTTAGTTGCATTTCTTATGTATTTGTTGTATGGAAAAGACTGTTTAGCTTATGAATTCAAAAGGCATTTATTGATGCTGTAGTAAAGGCTCACTGCACAAAGCTAAGGAAGCTCAAAATACTGAAGCCAGCAGAAAAGGTCCTTCAACCTCCAATAAACATAAGTACATTTTCCATCTCTTACTGTTAGGTTTGCACTGTATCTGAGTGGCTTACAATTTCTCATTGTCTTTAATTTTTTTTCTTTGCCTAAATTTAACGATAACAAAGTGGTGTCTCATGGACCCTGAGGACACCACATTTTTTTGTGTTACAGGATGTTCAAAGTGCATGCCTACATTTTCTTTATAATGATCAAAAATAGTTTTGGTTTTGTTGGTTTGGGTTTTTTTCCCTGAGTTTTGACAGCTCCAAAATAGCTGCGGAGATTATCTTTCAACTTTCTAAATAAATTCACTGCTGGCCTGTTAATAAGAAAGTATAAGAAAATTTCAAAGGTAATTTGGGGGAAAGTTATAAACCACTGAAAACAGCAGCTTATAATGAAAGTGTCATCTCAACCATAAAAGGTACTTCAATGCTCTGAACAGGCACCGTAAAACATGATTGAAAGGGAGTTTAGAGATATTGCTAACAGCCCAACATAAGGAGTGTGGCTATAAAAGATGAAAATACGCATGGCTAAAACTGCCCACCACAAGTTTTTGAAGAGCATCTGACTACCCAGGCATGCCATAGACAGCAATTGCTGATGGACCTGGTCACGCAAATCTGCTAACACAGAGACACCTTCAAACATCTCATGCTTTCGCTTCCTCTGAAAATGATGCAATTGTTCAGCAAAAACACAGCTCACATCCCCAGGCTCATCCTGGGGCACTGGGTGGCATTGGAGGGGAGGGATGGCCAACAGTGAGGCACGACTGTGGCACTCAGCTTCTAGGTCTGGAGGAATAACATGGCCTGTGGTTGTAAAATTCCAGTGTCTTATCAATAGACTTTCCAGGTTTCAGCATCTTTGTATAGTTTTCATGAAACTGTGCCATTTTGATTAGAATGGAAGTCTGGAGAACACACCAGAGTCTAGCCTCCTGCTCACAGCAGGAAAACTTCAAAGTTAGTTTTGAAGTAGTTCTGCTGTTCCTATTGACGCTAGATGATTTAAAGTGTAATTAATATGTGCAAAATACTCCTGCAGGCTGAAAGTCATTTCATGGACTTTCAGGGTTTGCATTTGGCCATGCTTATTTTGCAACACGGTCCTTATGATTAGTGAAAAGGGTTCTGGTCTGTGCTGAGATTCAGTCAGGAGGACTGTTTGGTTAAATTTATCCTACTCTTCAGGGAGCAAATTCTGAGTAGGAGCTATATTTTGAATATCTGTAGGTCAAGGTTATACAATGACCATGACTATGCATTTTATTTAGGCCATTTTAAAAAATGGATTGTAAGGCAAAACTGTGTTGAAGGCTATGTGGTAGGATTATTTTCTTTTTAATCACTGGTCAGCAGATGAAATAACAATAAGGAGAGCTGTGCCTTGGGGGAAACTTATTTCAATGCTTTCTGCCTAAGACCCGTCTCTTTCTCATTCTTACCAAGTCCATGCCAGAGATATGAACAATGCATGCATCTTAAAGTTTGTGATATCGGCTGGACAGCAGGTGTTAACCAAGCCACTCTATCATTCCAGTCCTCATCTGGCCAGAGGAGAAAAAAAATACCTCAACGAGCTCCTGGGTTGAATAAGGATGGGTAAAAATCACTCACTGATTACCAACACAGGCAAAACAGACTAAAGTCTGGGAAATTTATTTCATTTATTACCAATCAAATGAGGAGAAGGTGCAAAATGAAAGTCAAATCTTAAAACAACTTTACCCCACCTCTCCTTTCTTCCTGGGTCTAACTTCACTCCTTGACTGTTTCTGACTGTGTTCAGTTCATTGCTTGTTATCTCTGCTGCTCCCTCCCCCAGAGCCTGGACTCTTCTCATTCTTACCCTTATCCAGTGTGGGGTCACTCCCACAGGAGGCAGTCCTCCATGAACTGCTCCAGTATGGATCCCCTCCACAGGGTCAGTCCTTTGAGAACAGTCTGTCCCAGCATGGATATCTCCACGGGGTCATTCTCTCAGGAACAGGTTGCTCCATTCTGGGTCCCCCAAGGATCACAGATCCTGCTCCAGCCTGGGCTCCTTCCTCTACAGGTCCTGCTAGGATCCTGCTCCAGCACAGGGTTCCCATGGGGTCACAGCCTCCTGTGGGCATCCCCCTGCTCCCCTGGGCTCCTCCAGGGGCTGCAGATGGATCTCTGTTCCCCTGCCCCAGCATGGGCTGCTCCAGAGGCTGCAGAGGAATCTGAGCTCCAGAGCCTGGAGCATCTCCTGCCCCTCCTTCTGCACTGCCCTGGCTGTCTGCAGGGCTGTCCTCTCACATGTTCTCAGTCCTCTCCTCCAGCTACTGTGCTGTTGTGCAACAGTTTTCACCCTTTACTCGTAAATACTTTATGCCAGAGATGCTACCACAGAGTGGACCAGTGGCAGGTCCAGCTGGTTCAGGCACCTTATCACAGAAAGTAGCCCTGCAGCCCCCCACTACCTTGCTACTCAAATCAAACACAGTCTGACTTTGCAAACTCCTTCCTGTGCACAAGCTGCCCAAACTCAAAAATGCGGAGAATTTTCTGAAGTCTTCAAATGTTGACAAGTATATTTCTGAATTTGTTCCCAAATATTATCAGAGGATTGAAGCTCCAGACATTTTCTTAGTGTTTATTAGCAATTTCAAGGACTCAGAAAATGTAAGTCAGACCTAAAGATGTTGTGAGGTTTTACTCGTTTAATAATAGAGTTTAGGCTCCTTTATTTGTCTCCTGCTGAGCCTTTAGCTTGAACTTGGGTCACTTTCAAACTTTGGTATGCTCTGAGGTCTTGAAAACCAGGGATTTATTGAACAAGAAAGAAAAAAAAATCTCAAGTGTGCACATGACAGCAGAGGGCAAGGCCTCAAACAGCTTGAGATTGCTGTAAAAATCCTGATGGGTTTCTAAGCCCTATCATTGTCGCAAGCCTCTAGCAGGCACTACTCCTTGTAGCCAGTTAGGGTCCTCATGGGAGGCTGCAGAGCACGCAGCCTTTCTCCAGGACCAAGAGGTGAGTGTCTCAGGCAAGATGTTAGCTTGACTTTTTTTAGAACTATTTCATATGAATTCTTCAAAGACAAAAAGTAATGGAAGAATAGCTAAATGTAAAATTAATTCTCTTTATTTTTCAAATTATTTTTGAGCTTACCCTTGCTCCTCAGCTTTTTTGGTTAGCATCTCTTTCTTTTCCTCCCTCTTCTGGGGTAGGATGATGCCTAATGTTGAACATGATCTATCTTATTTCCCTCCAGTCTAGTGAGGGAAATGGAGGAGTAGGGCCAGGAGAAGAGTCTTGTTCAGTAACAAGAGCACCTCTGAAAAGCTATGGAAGTAGTTTCGTTCCACCGTTCAGAGTGCTTTTCACCCTGCTGGGTGCTCCTATGAGACTGCCCAAGGCACAAGTACCCTAAAACTGAGTATTCCAGGTGTGGGCATGACCATTAAGGCGTGATCAGGCATTACCTTTTCTCTCCCACCTATTTCCCATCTCCTACAGCAGCAAGAGGTGCTTGGGGGCCAAAACAGAATCTGGCCAGTTCCACACTAGTTCTGATGTACCTGGGCTGGGAAAGGATAATTGGGAAATGCTTCTTTCCTGCATCCTTGGGAGAGTCCCTTTCACTACTGAGGGGTCACCTCCTCCCCAGCCCCAGGACTAAGCTGTTCATAGATCTGACTTCATCATCACATCAGCAATGCTTCTGCCTGCACCAAGTTACCCACAGTTACCAGGGGAGGGTGATATGGAGGTGAGACTCACTCTGCCTCTCCAAGCTCTCTTTCTCTCAGCAGTGCCCTTCACCCCTTGAGATTCTCCTCATGTCCTTCTGATGGGAGAACAAGATTTCATGAGTACATAACTCTTTACAGAATCCCAGAATCATCAAGGTTGGAAAAAACATCTGAGGTCATCAAGTCAATCAATTAATCCAGCACCACTGTGTTCACCATTAAACCATGTCACCAGATGCCACATCCACACACCTTTTAAATGCTTCTAAGGATGGTGATTCCATCATTGCCGTGGGCAGCCTGTTTGAATGTCTGACTGCCATTTCAGTGAAGAATTTTTCCAATATCCAATTTAAATTTCCCCTGATGCAGCTTGAGCCTGATTTTCTCTTGCCCTGTCACTTCTAATCTGGGAGAAGAGGCTGATGCCCACTTGGCTGCACCCTCCTGTCAGAGAGTTGTAGAGAGTGAGAACATCCCTCTCTCAGTTTCCTTTCTCCAGGATTGGCCCCCTACCTCCAGCTCCCTTTAGATGCTCCTCATCTAGACACCTCTCTGAAGGAACCTCATTCTTGTCATGAGGGACCCAAAACTGAGGCCAGGTGTGACTTGTGTCCATATGACCAGTGTGATGGGGTGATGATACACTTTGGGCACACTCTGTGCTCCTCGCCATCAGATGAGGGGGGTAGTAGGGAACTAACTGACTGCTGGCACCTGGGGATACTCAGGAGAAACTGGCAGCTCAGTGCAACTCTTTTTTCCTCTGTGTTAAGACTCAAAAGGAAAATCACGAGTCCTTTTTGAAAGCCTCCTCTGCAAACCTATATGTCTCTCTAATTGAAACAGGGCAGGGTCTGAAACCATAGGAGTCCACAGCTGCTATTTCTATTGTGCATTTCTGAGTCAAGGTGAAGAGAAAAGTCAGCAAAATATCCCACAGGGTGAATCCTCCATGTGCCAAGAAAGCTGACTCCACATTAAAGGTGAGAGCCAGAGCTTGCAAAGCAGTGATGGCTTGGGAAGACAGAGACCTTGATTCCTTCCAGCAGACTCCAAGTGTTATTCCCATTAACATTGGCACTAGCCATCACCCTGAATACCCCATGCACCAAAAGATGAGTGAAAGTGAGCATGTGGGAGGGAGGTGATAAAGTTGTCAGGCTGTAGGCAAGGCTCTGGCCTCCAAGGACTGGCAGAGACTGTGTCGTTTAGAGATACATCCTGGGATGTGTTTTAAGAGTAGATTGGAGATGCTCAGGATAAGGGTAGGTTTGCTGATCTTGCACAGGCTTCATCTTTGGTCAGCCTACAGTTCACAGTGCTGGAAAATCAGGGGTCTGTCTTTTTCTTCTCTTTTATCTTCATTACCAGAGAAAGAAAAGTTCTATGTGACAAAAAAAAAAAAAAAAAAAAAAAAAAAAAAAAAAAAAAAAAAAAAAAAAAAAAAAAAAAAAAAAAAAAAAAAAAAAAAAAAAAAAAAAAAAAAAAAAAAAAAAAAAAAAAAAAAAAAAAAAAAAAAAAAAAAAAAAAAAAAAAAAAAAAAAAAAAAAAAAAAAAAAAAAAAAAAAAAAAAAAAAAAAAAAAAAAAAAAAAAAAAAAAAAAAAAAAAAAAAAAAAAAAAAAAAAAAAAAAAAAAAAAAAAAAAAAAAAAAAAAAAAAAAAAAAAAAAAAAAAAAAAAAAAAAAAAAAAAAAAAAAAAAAAAAAAAAAAAAAAAAAAAAAAAAAAAAAAAAAAAAAAAAAAAAAAAAAAAAAAAAAAAAAAAAAAAAAAAAAAAAAAAAAAAAAAAAAAAAAAAAAAAAAAAAAAAAAAAAAAAAAAAAAAAAAAAAAAAAAAAAAAAAAAAAAAAAAAAAAAAAAAAAAAAAAAAAAAAAAAAAAAAAAAAAAAAAAAAAAAAAAAAAAAAAAAAAAAAAAAAAAAAAAAAAAAAAAAAAAAAAAAAAAAAAAAAAAAAAAAAAGAAAAAAGAAAAAAGAAAAAAAACCAACTGAGATGGCAATGCCATTTACATTATCTTCCCACATGTGACAAACTTCAGCACTCAGTGAGGGTTGCTAACCATGTGATTCACAAGGCACCTGCCCTGACTGCTACCAGGGCCAAAAGCACTTTCAGGCCCCAACCAGCAAATAAAATCTGTCTTAAAGAGCACAGCAACCAGTCAGACCACACCATGGAGAGACAGGAAAGAGTATCACTTCTGCACTGGATGTCTGCTTTGGTATTCAAAGAGCAGCACTTAGATAAAATACAGTGCTGTAGACAGGATGGTTTCTTTTTGCCGTGAACAAGTCCAAATGCCACAGAGAAATCAAAAGTATCCTTGTTGCTGAAAGTCCAACCTCTCTTCAGAGCAGTGAAGCCTTTCTGCAGAAACTGTAGTAGTTGATGCAGAATTGACAAGTGAGTCATTTCTCCTTCCCTCTTTTTTCTCCCTTTCTCCCAACTTGGAACCAAAGTGCACTAAGAAAACAAGACAAACAAGATGTCAGGAAGATGTCTTCTGGATCATTGCTGCAGCATCTTGTCTGCCTTCAGGCTCTGGTGTCAAGTAGTGATCAGCCTCTTTCCCCCAGCCCTGAAGTAGCAGTTTTCAGACATGACCTTCCACCCCTTCACAGCTCCCAGTGTCTCTGAAATGTCCAGAGGTCAGCCCCTTTCTGCCTCCACAAGGAGACCTGTTTTGGAGGTTCCTGCCTGGCATCAGCCCCACCTCATGTCCCTGTCATCTCCCATCATGTTACCAAAGTGAAGGGGATACCAGGAGTTTAGATGGTGTCCCCCACCGTGACATGGACTCATCATTTCACTATTTGTTGGAGAATGGCAGCTGTGCACTGCTCATAGAAAGGTAGCCTTGACTGACTAGATAAAAATTAGAGGTGACCTAGCTGTACAACTTACAGCTCAGGAACAATGTGACAAACTTCATCTTTCTTCACTGCCAGCCTCTAAGGTTAGAGAGGGCCACTACCTGTCATAGTGGGGAGGAGAGAGACAGCTCTATGGATGTGTCTGTCGGTGCATGTGGAGGGGGGAGAGGAGGGGTAGGCTCTTATTCTTTCTTTTCTACTTTGTTATATTGATTTTCAGTGACTTGAATACTAGGAATGCAATAAGGGAGCAATTCCCTTCTATGCTGGCTAGTAAACATTGCCTGTAACTTTATTCTGGGTCAGGAAAGTCAGCACTTAAAATTAAAAGTGGTTCCAGAGCAGGAAAGCCATATTTTAGGAAATTCCAACTGGGAGTTCCTTGTTACTGTACTTCATTTTAAATCCAATGTCGTGTCATGTCATGTCATATATGGCTTTAAAAAAACATTTAACTGATATATATTCTCATCTGCTCTTTACTTGCAATATTTCAAGCAGAAAATATATTTTAAAAATTAGTTCCCTGGCTCTCTGAATTTACAGCAGAGGCCACAGACTAAAAAGTGGAAGGAGTTGAAATTAAGCCCAGGGGAGAGAGAAGTGCACTAGAGAGAAAGTCTCATATGCCAGGTGCTTAAACATATGCATAGTTTAAATCCTGTGCCATCTCACCAAAGCCAATGGAGCTGCTCTTGTATTTAAGACTAACCTGCCTTAAGTTCTGGGACATAATCTCTAAAATAATGTGTGTAATACTGGGGTACAGACTGTGATGTCCATAAGCTACTCCAGGTCTAAGGTAAAATCAGCTGTGGGAGTTCCTTTTTTCTGTGAAAAGCTTCTGTGCTCAAGTCTTGGAAAGCCAAAAGGTTTCCCCAACACCCCAAGGTAGGAAAACAAATGTCCTGGACAGTCAGATTGGAGAATGAGTGCCCTTGCTGACATGTGGCTCCCAGATGCGAATCCAAGCTGGGATCTGTGTGCTTAGAGGAGGAGCATTTTTACTAGAGAAGTTCCTCTCAATAGAGGCTTATTTCTTGAGCACTGGGTATTCTAGCTGGAAAGCTTCCTTCTCATGGATCAGGTATTCACAGCAAGTGTTTCACATGTAGTTAGGCAGCAGCACTGAAAACATGGTGCACTACTTTTTAGTTGGATAGACAGGCATTTTACAGAGCTCTGCTCCTGGCACTGTACAAGCAGGGAATTGTTGGAAAATACACATTTTAAGAAGTAGGAGCACTGCTGTGGGGTGCTACCCTTTGGAATGCCACGTGCTTTCCCAAAGCAAGCACCCCCAGTGCCCTATTTGCATTCTGTCCTTCTGCAAGAGTCCCTGCAAATCCCCTGGCCACTCTGCTGTGTATCCACAGGCCCAGAAGCAAGGCTGTCACCACTTTGTCAGGTCTCAGGGACGTCTGTGGCTGGAAACCCCACTGGGGACATGAAGGAAGTTTACAAGATGGCAGGAGGCAAAGCACATCTACCTGGCCCTGAACTCTGATGCACAGTCTCCCTTGCTCCCCACTTGACATGTACAAACAGTGACAAGCCCTGTCACCTGCTACCTGATGCAACCATTCCGAAAGCTGGGAAAGCCAGAAATGATGTTAACAACTCCAGCTTCCCCAAAGAAAGCCCCAGAGACTTACGACAAGGAAGTGCCTTGACTAGGCCAAATGCACTCGTGTTAGGAACCTCCACAGCTGGCTCCCTGGGTGTAACAGCCTCAATGAAAGGACACACCAAGGCAAGCAGACAAAGGGAAAGACATGGCATTGGTGTTTCACCCCAGCTCTCCTCCTTGTCCCTTCTCTTCCTATGAGAGGAGAAACCCCTGGCTGAAAGATCTAAACCCTGGGAGTGACATAAGCTGCCGCAGTTCTTTGCATCACCCCCATCTATGTCTCCCTGCTCACTGATTTTCATGCTTTCCCCTGGTCAGTCTACTAACCACAACAAGGACTGATGGAAGCACAGATATCAGCACAAAAGTTTCATCTGATCACCTTCTTCTGGGTCTCAGTTTCCTTCAGCATCACTGTTTTTGGTACCCAAATTTCTATTTCCAGATGGTAAATCACAATCTGGATTTTAGGGGCTAGAAATAGTTGGGTGCTGAATTTTAAAGGAGACAAAGTCTGTAGATTTGCAAATCTTTGCCATCAGCAAAAAACCTCCTAAATTTCCTAGATTCCCAAATGATTTTCACAGAACATCTATTTTCAAGATACATTTTTCAGGATGCTGCTGTTATTCAAGTCTCCATCTAAGCAGTCATGCAACAAGCATTACTATCAAACAATGGTCCATTGATTACTTGCTTCGTTAACAATGATGCTGCTATTCCCTGGAGAGGTTTATTAATATTTTTTTTTATTATTTTGTGCATTATGATTTGGTCTTAATGGGTACACTTGCATTTCATTTCATTGTAACTGACTTTCCTGTGAGGAATTCTCAGCACATGACTAAATGTTTACTGTCAGGAGACATGAGTGTGTTGCAGGGCTCAATGGATGTTTTCATCCTGATGATGCAGCAGTAAATCAATTAAAAACATGATTGATTGTAAAATTGTGGCTAACTTGCTTTTGCTTTGGGATTTCACATGACCTAAGTTAGTCAGTATAAATCTAACAATGTATTACTCATGCAATGATCATCTTGCTGGTATCTACAGTGAGGACTGCTATGCACACAGCTAAAGCAAAAGCAAGGGCTAAAATTGTCCCTGGCATATCTTACAGCTAGACTCCTGCACAGAGCCTTGTCCCACTGGTGGTTTACTCCTTTTGGCAACATTTGACTAGAATTCCCTTTACCAGAGGATAAAATAAATTGAAAGGGCTCTTGAAAGGGCTCTCTACATAGATAAGTTCATTCAGATTAGGATATAGTGTACATTTAGAAAAAAAGAGCTATTCTTAATTAATTCCCTGTCTAGTAGCTTTTTTTTTTTCAGTCAGACTACTGTAGCCGAAATTAGATTAATCAACTTTGGATATTTTTGCTAACAATCACTTACTCTTATTAACCATTATTAATATTAGTTCTTAGAAACTGATGATTCTGGAATAAGTCACCACATTTAGTTATATCCCAAAATCTCCAGTGGCATACAATGGCCAGTGTGCTCTGACTTGAGCAGAAGTCTCCACATTCCCCACTTAAAACTTTTGCCAAGAGCTCTGGTCATGTCTGCTGAGCAAAGGTAGCAGTTCCTGTTCTAAAATCAGTTTAGAAATCTTCTGTCTTAATCTTCTGCAGTAAAGTAAATTTCTTGGTAACTAGACCAAATCCAGAAGCCACAATCAGCCCATAGTGCTGCAAGGGAAATGTGAACCAGAGAGACTGAAAAGACACAAGCTCAGGACAAAAATCGCATCTCTGTGTCTCACACAGGAGATTTGGGTTTGGATCAATCCAGGGCTTGATCCAAACTCCAAGAATGTTGATTTAAGTCCTTCTGTGGGCTCTGAGAGCAGACCAGGGGATCTGCCTCTCCACGTGTGCAAGTCTGCAGAGAGGGGCAGAGCAGTGATCTGAATGACTGTGTGCTCAAAGAGAGATTTACAGAGATAGTGTGCAGAAATCCAGATAATTTGTACGGTGCCACAAATACAAAGAGCAACGGGCACCCTTCGCAAATTCACATACACAAATGTACCTCCAGTGTGAATAATGCAGTAACAGTGAGCTGCCTTTGTATGGACATCATTGGTATCAGCAGTTACGAATAATAGTTGTCTAATTGTAGTCTTTCATTGTGT
>VWZU01005450.1:623255-648971 GCA_013397095.1 Sterrhoptilus dennistouni | reverse complement strand
ATTATTATTATTATTATTATTATCATCATCATCATCATCATCATCTTTTGGGCTTTGTTTTTCTTCCCTCAAGGTTGTGTCTGATTCATGAAGGGGGTGTAGATTTTTTTAAAATTTTTTTTTAATTGTTATTCTTTTTTTTGTGGAGGGAGAGGGGGAGTGTGAGAGAGAGAGAGAGAGAGCAATTGCTTTTTGGGTGAGATAATATAGATAACAGACATCAACAATTATACAAAATAATATGGTAACCAGAAACTGAAAAAATAATAATTGATTCTCATGGGCTGCTGAGTGTTACAATTTGAATGTCTATTAAAATCCTTGTAATAGACACAGGGAGAAAGCAGGGAGGAGGGAGAGAGAAAGCAGTTATTTTTCAAATATTTCTCATACGATGGAGCACAAGATATTTTCAGAATGCAAGAGGGACTGATTTCCATTAACATAATCCCATTTCCAGTATTTTTTATTAATATAAACAGCTTGGCCCTGGGAATGCCTCCTGGATCATTTATACCTGCTGTATTTTGCATTGGGTTTGGGGGAAAATCAAGGAGAGCACTAAAAAAAATTTATAAAAATTGAACATATTTGTTAAATTCATTCTGAATTGCCAGCTGTACAATACCTGAGTGGAGAAGCAGATTTGATTATCAAATACAATTAGGGTCTAGTTTTGCCGATGTGGTGCACCATGTAAGTCTATATTGTAAAGATCTGTATAGAAGACAGGAACACCACAGTCGTGTGGGCTACACACTCTGTCTTGCTGCTGGAAAGGACTTGCAGTGATTTTCTCTGGTTCAGCCTGCTGCAGCAAGGAATCCATCTCAGTGCTGTAACTACTATTACAGAGACCACATCTTGTTCAGGGAGCACAGCATTTCGTGGGTGGATACCCACTTTAAACCTTTAGAGGGTCACAGCTCTAGAGAGTTTTCTGGTATCTGCGTTTGTGTGACAGATCATATCTATTTATTAATAGTATCTGGTATACCTTCAGAGACTTAACAGGACATGTCCTTCTTGCTGAAAGTATCTTGTGTTGCATAAGGACAATGTGTATTTTCCACGGCTGTCAAACACTCGTGTTGTGCATGCTTAGATTTCTGCAATAATACTATTTTGAGGTCTGTAATTAAACTCTCCAAGGAAGCAGTAGAAGCCCTATTCAAGTAAAGCCAAAATTCAAGTAAAAGGGAATTTTGCAGAATCATAGAATCATTTAGGTTGGAACAAAACTTTAACATCATTAGGTCCAACAATATTTTAAAAATGTGTACAAAGTTCAATGAAGAAAAGTCCTCATTGTAAATGTCCTCAGACTGTGGGTCAGGTCCCCAAGGAGAAGAGATGTAACTTGTTATTTAGACCACTAAAAATGAGGCTAGGATAATGTATTTTTGAATATTCAGTGGGGAAATATGCCATGTTGTCAGAGACCCACAAACCCAAAGAAGTATTTTTCATTTTTAATTGCTGTAAGTCATCTCCACTCTATTGTCTGAGACTACTGCCCTCAGGCTGCGCTTTGTTTTTGCTTTTGAAATAAACAAATTCAGATGTACCAAAATACATACATTTTATAAGGCCTTAAAGCAATCAAAAATGATGATGGTATTGAAGACAAGATACTGAAAAATACTTGATTGGAAACATTATAGTTAGTAGGTTTTTCTCATTATTACCACTGCAGAGTTCACCATTTTTCAGACAGCAGAACACAGGTCTGGAAATAAGAAGAGTTTATTTCTGCTAGTCTCATTCTTCCTGTAATATTTGGGGCAAGTCATTTGGGGGTGGAGTATGTCCATCTACAATACCTTCCATCTTAGGAAGACTAGGTGTTTATTCTCAGCTGTTTATTTGAGATACATTCAGCAATCAATAAGGAAGAAAGAAAGTTTTCAATGCAGTCATTCATTCACTTCTAAAACTGGTGAGTATGCATCACTTTATGGAAGTTCATTTCTATCTACCTACATTTTCTGTAGACCTGTGGCCAGCTTAAGTAAATTCCTGGATAGCAGAAGTCAAAGAATACTTCCCTTGAATACTTATTCCTCTCCAAGTTGGAGAAATTCCATTCAACAGAAATGTTGGATTCAAAGACCTATAAGTAGGGTTTTTCTCCAATCTGTAAATGTTTAGAATTTTGCTCCCTAACACAAGGAGTGGGTTCTTCTCTTCTGATGGAGCTTCATAATGATCTTGTAGTAATGACTTGTTTCCTCATTATAATGGTTCCAAAGGGTTAACTGGACTAAACCTTCATCCTAATGAAGTTGTAAATGCTTCTTTTCTTAATCAAAGAGAACTGTTACCAATTTCCAGTTCCATTGCCAGCAACATTTGGCCTGGATGTATTGAAGCATTGTGCTAGAAAGCAACTTCCCTAAATACTTATTATCCACATGATAATTAGGCCTGACTGAGGTAATTTTTCAGGCAAAAATGCTAATTTTTCATGATTCCTACTCTGGAGACAAAAGTAGAGGATTCAATAAAATTTTTATTGGACATGTTCCTGAGTTCCTTAATGCAACAGCAAGTGTGCCAGTGTGTACCGCATACTCTGATGGCACAGATTACCTGTGCTGCTGAGTTATCCTGATGTCTGTGCTCATGGATGTTTGAGACAGAAAGAAGAGTGGTGATGTCAGTCCAACCATATTTTAAAGGTCATTGGTGCGGAACAAAAATTATGTATGAAAACTTGACATTTTCTGCTAAATGGAATTCTTGTTTCCCACCTCACCCTAATTAAGATAGTGCTGAGAAGTGCTTGTCATGGGGAAAGACTATACACTTTACAAAGACCAGCTAGAAACACAGCTCAACTCCAAACTTTTTACAATGCAAGATGAATAAAGGAGAAGAAGCAACAAAGCCAGAAAACAGAGTTGAGAAAACTATAAGTTTCATAGCAAGAGGAGAAATAGTTTCAACACACACATGGTCGCAGTGTTGTCAAAGTCAAGCATAAGCACAAGGGGATCAGTTTTGGAGAAATTTCAGGGAACTGAGATGGGATTGCAGTAGGAACTCTTTAAGGAGTTCCTACCATGCATAAAGGACCAGCATGGGGGACACCAGTGAGATACTTGACTGCAAAATTCAATTACTGTCTGATAGAGGATGTTATCACAGGATAACCAAACATGGGAGCTGGCACTCCAAAAGCAAATTAGATATGTGAGGTGGGGGGGGGCGATAGGCAGTGAGGAGCCTTTCAGAGGTCCCTGTATGGACATTGAACCATAACAGCCACTCATCAGCGGTATAAAACTACCAGCAGCAGTATCCCCAGGCTGGGAAAGACTCTTCTTGGCAAGCTTGTGTACCACACCATGCCATCCAATAGAGCCCATCTTATTGAAAACTGAATCCCTTTGAGTTCCCTGGAACAGCAGCAGCTGGAGGGGAAATAACAGTAAAATTCTATGGCCATAATAAAACGCATTAGCCATCTGAACACTCATTTCAATCAAATAATGCAGCCTATTCATATTTAAACAGGAAATATTGTTTAATGTTTATGATAATGATCAAATCAAATTTTAAAAATTAAACACAAAATTAAACATTAAAGTGAGGTTCCAACATTGGGCACTTGGGACACTGCTTCCAAGCCACTGCTGATGGTTGCAATCAGCAGGGTCTGTCCCCTTACCTTTGCTTAGTGCATCTCCTTGAGGAGGATGTTAGAAGAAGGTTTTAGGGTCACTCAAATGACCACAGCTGGAGCAGGCTGGCTGATTTTGAGTTGATTGTCCTAGTCTCCTCTTGCATCCATTCTGCTTTCCATGACAGTGACACTAAATGGTTGTTGAGGCCGAAGTGGAAATTCCAAAGGAAAAGTCCTTTCATCTGGAAGAAGCTAAATGGGACTTGTTTTTCATCCAAGTGATAGGCAGTTGTGTTCCTATTGAAATATTTTGGACTTGTAACTTTTTCCTAAAGAGAACAGGGAGAAGTTACAGGGGTTTTTTCAAGGCACTCAGGAAACAGAAGTAGAAAATGACACTATGAAAAAGCAAGTTCTCAGATGTACATAATGGTCACAAGAGGCAAAAGTGGAAAACTTTGTTGCTCTTTAAATACTGTTCCTTTGGGGTAGAACACAGCAGCTTTTATACAGCAGTAACACACAGCCTTTTCTGTAGTGGCAGTAACTGGTGCAGAGCTACAGATTTCAAAAAATAATATGTTGCTTTACACCAGTGGAGTCATGATCCCAGTTGATTAATTTAAGGTTTTGACAGCACTGTCAAAGTTTGTATCTAATGAAGACCTTGGAGTGATGGCTAGCAGTCAGGGTATTGCTTTTAGACCATATCTTTTGCTAAAGTAAACTCAGAGCCAGGAAACAACTTTCTCCCACATGAAATCTGTAGTGATTTTATTGATACTAAGCCTAGCAGGTTTGGTTATTTTTCCCAGATCTCTCCACTTGAAGTCAGCAGAAAAAGTTTGAAACTAAAAAGGACTGAAACAAACTCATTGTCTTTAATATTCCTGTGCATTTCAGCCATGGACCTTATCTGTGCTGTGAACCTGTGCAGTGACATTAACCTTTTGCTCTAAAAGTTGCATCTTTCAAGGGAGTATACTCTCAGTGTAAATGAATATCAAATTCTTATGAATTAACAAAGATTTGGACTACTATTAACTGCATGTTGTTTTGTAGAGTTAAAAAAAAATCATAGAAGAAAGAATCAACCTGTCAATCCCCATTCTTACAGCAATGTTCACCCAAATTTATTATGGAAGGAGCATACACAGAGATTTCCATACTATGAAAAAATAAATAAAATGACTGAATAAATTATCTGGGAAAGTAGAGCAAAACAGAAGGATTTATCTTGAACTGTGTCTATTGCTCTCATCCCTGTACCATGCACTTTAAAATTGGATTGGTATCCTATAAGAGACTGTCAAGTATTTCATTTGTTCTACTTGACATACAGATGTACAATTGGTAAAACTGCATCTTATCTTAGCAATTGTCTACACTGCTGAGGCTGTACCTAGTTATTGACTTCAAAAGTAAGGTTTCATCTGTGCAGTTCCCTGATCCATCATCAGTCCTACCACCTCAAGCTCTATCTGCTCATCTTTCAGTTCACCTTCCTGAGTTAAACCACCTTTCTTTTCACAATAACTGCTTTTCAGATTTCTGTAATCAATCAAGACTGGAGTGTGGGGGTTGAGAGGTGAATAGCTTAGTTCCCTTGTTTTGGTAGCATCATTGTGCATCTAAAAGAAAGTCATTGTGAGCTGGTGCTTAAGAACTTATTGAATATTTTGAGGGCTTTTAAAGAAAAAAGTTTTTTTCTAGAGTTTAGAGAGAGTTGTTATCTATCTGTATTGATATTTCTGTTTGGTAAACAATTCATAGAGTTTAGTGATCACAGAGAGAAATTTCTGCCTGTCTGATGGTCATTTAAGCACATTTTGTTCCAAATCCAGATTAGCATGTTTACACTGTACTGGTTCAACAGTGTTTTTTCAAACTTGCAGCAACCTTCCGTTTTCACAGGCACATGCTGCAAATAGACCCACTTGTAAAACAGAGCATTTTGTTACCAAAAGAAAGCCCTTAAAAGTAGTTATTTGTTCTCCACTTCCAGCTGGAAAAGGCTTTGACTTTTGTGTTTACAATTTTAAAAAAACAAATAATGGCCAGATTATTTTTTCTGGGAAGCCCATATTTCTCTGGCTTTTGTGTATTCTAAATGCTGGGCATCATTATATCTGCAAGTATTCTTCATGGAAACACTTTAGGCAACTGTTGGGAGAAAAAGGTTAAAAAGGAAACCTTCTTTCCTTCCAATTCTCCCCTTGTCTCAATAAACAGTAGAGCCATCCTGGGAACCAGTCTTGCTGGAATCCTGACAATATGGACTTATTTTTTCCAAGGAAAACAGGAAAAAAAAATTAGAACAACTATAGTCAGTCAGACCTACACTTATTCTGACACATATTCCATCTCCTAGCCCAGTCAGTCATAAAGCAGAGGGAAAATTGCAAGAGCAATATTCTTTCCTGGCTTCCTGCAATTGGCAGCTGAGGGATTTCCAGAGTCAGGGGTACATTCTTTGTATCAGTAGTTTTCAATGGATTTTTCTTCCATGAGTTGTCCTGCTGTTTTTGAGTTCACGTGGATATTTAGAATCTGGTTTTGCATCACTGGCATTTCTCATTTGAGCAGAACCTCTTGTCCCTGGAGAAGGCAGAAGTTAGTCAAAGAACCTCAAGACTGACAACTTGTACAATCATAAAACAAAGCATTGAAGTCTCTTTTCACTTCTCTAAATGCTGTCAGCCAAAGTGTGGATGTAGCTGGTATGGCAGTTTCAGAGAGAGAAACCTGGCTGCACAGAGTGATGAAGCTTACCAGATGTCATCACTCAAGGTAGAATCCCAAACCCATGGAGCTTTACACTTTGTAGGGAAGCTGTAAACTGCAAGAGTTCAGTAGCTATTGTACAGCCCTGCAGAAGGAAAGTACCTCCAAGGCCAGTCTGAGTGGAAGCATAGGTGAACTGGTTCTACATTCCAGAGTTAAAGTCATCTCCAGTCATAAGTGAGAGCCACAAGACAAAGAGCACCATATTTTCAAAAGGTCCTGTGGCACCTTTGCCATATGCCAAGCAGTCCAGAAACAACTCGTTTTTAACAGCTGGCAAACCGTTCCAGTTCTAGCATGGCAGGCTGTGCCTATGTCAGCCGAACAGCATTCCAGCTCCACCTTAAGAAAAGGTCTGTAGTTGTCATGGGTTTTGGGGAGATGAGGTGGGTTTTCAGCCCTGTTTGTCTTCCTGTGTTCTATTTTCAAGCTTCTCTACACAATCAGTGTTTGCAATAAAGTGGAATGATCTTAAGGTAGTTGGAAGGACCCACACATAAACAAAGATGTTAACTAGATTAGTGTGTAGGTCTGGGGTTGTCTGTTACACCCAGAGCTGTGTTCATGTGTTAGCTTTGCTCCTGAGCCTCCTTTATGAGAAATCCTTATTTCAGGACTTCACAGGAAATGCATTATGGCTTTTGTTGTTTGTAAATTTTTTACATTATAACTTTTTCTTTATTCTTTGATTCCTGTATGGACTCCCCAGGTGCCTGTAACAATGTGGCAATCAACATGGACATGCGCAGTAGAAGAACTTCCCCTTTATAAATAATTCTATGCAGATATGGCAATCTACCTCAGGGTATCTTTCAAACTTGGGAAAAAAATGTCAGGGAACAAATCATGTAATGCTTCAGACAGTTTGCGGACATTGCTGCCTGACTTTGGAGGCTCCTCTCACTTTTCTCTCTCTCTTCTCTCTTGCCCTCTCACCTCAGTGTACTTTCATAAAGACAAGTGAGTAAAACTGGCATGAGCTGTCTTCAGGGATCCTTTGTGATGCCCAGTAGTCGAGGTCCATCCCCAGAGCAGTGGTGTGTGAGGGGGAGCTCAGGGGCATGTCTTGCTTTCAAATGTTTCCACACACCTGCTACTGGCCTCAGCTGGGAACTCCCTGCAGGTACAGCCGAGTAGTGGATTTGAAACTAAGCCTCTATTAAAATAAAATAGAAAGCATGACATCTTTGGAAAACAGAGAGTCTGGGACTGCAAATAGTAAGATTGCGGCATGATGCAGACCCAAGGCAGGATTTGGCTTTGAATGATGCTCACAATTCTGTGTCCTCTGGGCTTGCCACCTACACAGCTGATTTCCTCAGCCAAGATTTTGCAAGAAAGCAGGACATATCGTAACTTTCACAGCAAAACTGAGTGTCTTCTCAATCAGGCTTAGATGCCCAGGAGGAAATGTAGACAGACAGGTTCTTCTCCAAGAAGGTCCAAGTATTTTTATGGGGACAGGGGTGACCAAAGACCCCTGGAAAAGTGACCTTGGGGAACATCTGACACCAGCTGTCTCTAAGTCACAGGGGAGATGTCTTCCTGAAATGAAGTGGAAACTGTCTGTGGCCTTTGACGTCAGCCTAAAATGCTCCTACGTGATGACCCTCACCAGGGGGTGAGGGTCAAAATACTGTCTCTGTCATTTGGGGGCATGCTTTTTTATCTTGTTCACTGTCACATCAGAAAAGAAAATATTAAAACATTCTAGTGGAGGTTTAGCTATCATTATTAGAGGGCACTGGTGAGGTCTGATACCATTTGATATTAATATACTGGGAAGAGCCTGAAAGAGTATGAACCTACAGGATTCCCAGACAGACAGCGAGACCCAGCACTGTTTTGAAGGGACCAAACTGGGATCTTACTGGGTAAAATACCTTTCCAAATCCCAGGGCAGTAGGACAAATATTATAATATATAAATTTAGATCATTTTCACCAAAAATAAAAATCAAGACCCACTGTTGAAGAACAGATTGTCATAGACAAATGTATCACAAGAAGGTGGGCTCTATGTAAAGAACAAATCCAAAAAGAACAAAATTGAGTGGAATGACACTAAGGAATCTAGTTTAGATGAAAACGGTAAATAATTTCCACTTTAAATGCTTTCAAATATGCATCGCCCATCCTGTGAAAGACCTTCACTACTTTAAGGAGAAGGAGGACCACCAGGCCCCCCTGCAGGTGCCTCTCAGTTCTGACAACCCAAGTGCCTCCAGCATACACAGGTGCTACCGCTGACTTATGCCTGTGTTTGCTGTATGTCATCCCTTTTTTGTTCACTGCCATTTACGTGCTGGCAGATTGACTTTTTAATAAGGTAAGAGTAGGCTGAATGTGGGCACTTGAGAGACCTTCCCCTTCACAGCAAGCTCAGCTTCCTCAGTTTTAGCTCAGGCTGACATTATATCAAACTGTGCCTCTCCCCAGTGGGGATAACCACAGTTTATTTACAAGATACAATGGGAATGTCACACTAAATGAAGACGAAAGGTGTGCAGGAAGTGTGATTGCTGCCTGTGCCTTCTTAAGAACTGTTTATTAAGAATGCTTTGCTGCTTTCAAGCAGCAAAGAGCCACCAGAACTGGCCATGTTCAATACTGGGGCAGGATCTGACCTGCTCACCAACACCGTCTATCAATAGCATTCATCCTGTGGTAATGATGCAGATGCTAATGAGCATATTAATAATAAATAACACTGTGTGCATTTATCATGTCCCTGATTCAAAGGGTGGGAAATGCTTTATCAACTAGAAAGTATGAAGTCCCAGAGCAGCTCTTTGCTCTGTGTGGAGCCTATTGCTACCCAAACAAAGGGACTTTTGTCATTTGGGTTAGCAAAGAGAAGTGACAGTGGAAACACTGGATTCCAGTCACTACGGTGCTGCTGATTCATGATGTGAACTTGGGGGAGTTATTTCAGAGCTCTGAGTCTCAAGTTAACTATCTGTAAAATCAATATAATTATATTTACAGTACTTATTTCATAGAGCTGCTGTGAAGATTAATTAATGCATATATATTTACAAAGTGCTTTGAGATCTTCAGGTGAAACCTGCTGCATATGTGTAAGACATTAATCTAAAATACCTTGAAATCTCAGGAGCTGCAGTCTCTTGCCAGGTATCACTACATTTTATAGTACTTTTGTTCTTTGTCTAAGAAAGTTGTTTTCAGGTAGCAGTAATATATTGTGTTAATGGTGTGATACTTTGAAAGTAATAGTTTTTCTGCATTCCTTTTGACTTGTTGTTCTATCATGCACCATGTGTAAGCAGAATATGGTTTCATCAAACAGTAATTTTAGGCCAGTATTAGGAAACTTTTTTCTTTTTCTTTTTCTTTTTTTTAACCTCTGTAGATCTCATCACAAAGAAAATCCCTGAGTTTACTTGATATTGGCTATTCTAGCTCTGTTGGTTGTTTGTGATCAGTCAGATAAACTACAATGCACGTGATCCAGAAAGAAGATACATGAAGACACAGTGAGGGACTGAGGATTATGTATGTTTATGTGCTGTGGGCAGGATTGGTCTCCTCTAAATTTAGCCATCTGAATATTAAAGGTTAAGTCTAAAGTAGTTGTTTGAAGTTACTTCATACTCATTGGAAAGAGGTGGGCACTGGCTTAGAGCAGCCTGCCTGACTTTTTTTAGGTAAGAGAGATCAGTGCAGCTGACCAAATGTAGGTGTCCACTGCAGGGTAAATGGAGCAGTGTACTGCATTCCCCTGACTGTACAATACTCCCTTCACTGGCTTTGGCAACCTAAAAGGCCAGACTATCTGTAGGTAAAATATGTGGATATTTTAACCTGCAATTGAAATCTCACCTCAGGCTTCATTAAGAGGATGAATACTGAATTATTTGATGCAGGGCAGGCATGCTGAGAGTGCCACATTTGTTACAGCTAAACAACAATGGTTTCTGCAGTGCTGAGTAGTCTGTAAGCATCTCAGTGTTTGTTAATCAACTTAAAAGAACAGCAGGTTTTGATAATACAAAATTCACATACACTCACTTCTTACCTCTTCCTATTTCAGCCATTCCAGGATTGTGCATGTTAGTCATATTGTGTCTAAGATTCTCCAACTATGGTATTCCCACCTCCTTTAATTTAAAGCAGTTCTTCAGTTTTAGGAACTCAGAGCCAAGAAGTTATTCAGTGGAAGGTTTCTTCCTTAATTTGTCTCTGACATGTAGTCAAAACCTCAAGAAACATATAATTCCTTCCATCTCTCTATGCGTATATATACATCTCCAGATAGCTGCCACATCCAAAACACACACAAGTTTTCTTCCTAATTTTTGCCCATTTTAGTCACCTTTGAAAAAAATCTGTATCACAGATCTATAAGAAAGTGAAAAGAATATTTGCACATGCTCAGCTATACACAGAAAAGTCAAAGCATTCAGCCAAGGAAGCAAAAAGGTAATGACTGTTTAAGCATCTGCACATACTTTCACTAATGCAGTGGACTTTTACTATTTAGCACCAGCCAGCCACCTGGTCTAATATGCACATTGACACACAGACCTACCTATGTATATTTAGATAGATAGAGATGTTTAGATTTACATTGGAGTCATGAGAGAAGAATTCTTTTGATTTTCTCTGGACATCTGATCTTCCTTAAGGCAGTTGTCATTCTACATTAATTTATCTTGTTCTGCCTCATCTCACTCTTTTTTGTCTTAAATGCCATATTAGAAAATGTTTACAAGCCCCCTACCTCCTTTGTGATACCCACAATGCACCCAGGCACCTAGGGAAGCATGCCTGATCCTTCCTGACACATGTCAGCCAACATCTCATCAGGGGCTCAGCTGTGTCACCCCAGATGATATTGCGTGGCAAGATCAGTCGTGGGCTACATTACACCCAATCCTGCCCCCAGGGGAAGTGGGAAGGACTATGCTAATTGCTTCTGACCCTCCAAGATCACAGAGGGAAATCGCCTTCATCCAGTGCAACAACAGATCTCTTAAATGGAAAACACGTTGCTGCAATGTGCACAAACCCCTCCAGTGCCCTTACAAGATGGCAGAAACCTTTGCCTTTGTGCTCATAGTGATATGATGCAGCACTAGGGTTATGTGATCAGCTCATCTGAAGCTATTCTAAATAAATACAGGAGCATGTTCCCATACACAGCCCTCGCATATTTCCCAGCCTAGCTGTGTTTGGACTCTGCTGCATAAGTGTTGCTTCTGTGCCCTTCAGGAATCCCCCTAAAAGCCCTGGATTCTCTCTTCAGGGATCCCAGGAAACAGTGGGGCTGTCTATGAAATTGAGGAAAAATGCAGAAAATCAGTGCATTTCAAGATACCCTGCCTATTCTTTACTTTCTTGAAAGCTGAGAGGTTTTCTAGTTTACTAGATTTGTAGAATGTTTCAGGTTGAAATGGGCCTTAAAGATTCTCTAGTCCAACCCCTCTGCCCTGGGCAAGGACAGCTTCCACTACATCAGGTTGCTTCAAGCCCTGTCCAACCTGACCTTGGGCGGGACGTCCACAAACTCTCCAGGCAACCTGTACCAATGTCTCAACAGCCTCACAGTAAACAATTTCTTCCTAATACTTTCTTAATAGAAGGTAACACTTATTTTGCACAGCCAATAGAATGGTAGATTTAGAGAGACACAGGAGTTCCTTCTGTTGCCCAAGATTTGCCCTCAGCCCTTCAGAGCCCTACCATGAGCCAGTGGACCAGCACACAAAAAAGAAGGTTGAAAGAACCAGCTGTTCTCTGACCAAGCTCTGTACGTCCACATCATCAGACACACACTTCTTCATGTCTCTCGTCACTGTATTGAAAGAGAAATGTAGGACTGAGAGGTGGAATTATTCCCTCATCACATTCATTATTTTCTTTTTCCCTTTCTTGTTGTCTTTTTTTACCAGTACTTCTTTTCCTGGTTTAATCACACCTTTACTGTGTTTTTATGCAACTGCCAAATGACATGCACATGTTTCTGGCTTTACATTTCCCTGGCATGAAGATATTGCTGTCTTGTCTTTTGCTGGGCATGAACTCCAGAGTCATCACCTCTAACAGAATCAGACCCCTTTTCAGATCATGTGTGCTTGGTTAGGTTGTAGGGGGGAAATAAATGCATGCAATTAAGTGAAATAGTTAGAGCAACACTGTATAAAGAACACAGAAATTGAATTTGCTAGCCTATTTTCAATCAAGCTTTCAGAAGCACCAGGTGCTCTAGTAGAAGCAGAAGGCAGTTTTAAGATAGCCTTACACCAGCCAGTTCCTTGCCAGTTTTCCTGAATTAGACATTGGCTTTCATCTTGCATAATAGATATTTTGTCTCTTCCCAAGTCCCAGAAACAGCTAGTCCTTGTAGAACAAAATCTAGCACTGAAAACCGCTTTGCACTGCATGCCAAGGCAAACAACTTGTTCTGCAGTGCAGGGCAGGGAAAGTAGGGAGTCAGAACTCTATTAGGCATTAGAGTTGGTACCTCAATTCAAGTTAAGTTGGGGAAGGGGAGATTGTTGGGTCATTGTTTGTTTAGGGTTTTTTTACTGGATTATCCAAGGGGTGGTGTAATATTTTACTTGAACTGCTTGTGTTTAAATGTACACATACACTGCACACACACAAGTACACACTCATGAGCACATGGAAACGGGTGTTTCAGTGTGGGGGCAGGGATTGGGGTGGGAGAGTGGAGCTGTCAAGACGATGTCATGGCAAAGGCATCCCATCAGCTACAGGGGGAGATTTTCTGGGCCTTGGTTTGAGAAGCAGACAGATGAGTGACAGGGGTTAAAAGCTTCCCGCTTTCTTTCCCACATTGCCTCCTTGATGGTAAAGAGTTCCCTGTCCCTCACAGAGAAGGTGCTCTGAGATTTCAAAGCATTTTGCTGGAAATACTGTGCAGACTATAATAAGCTGTTGTAGCCCTTGGCAGAGAAGCCCAGCTGAGCCTAATTCCCCATATCCTTAACTCATCAGCCTCTGATCATAATGCAGGTTCGGTGTTCTAGAGTGCCATTAAATAAAAAAATGCCCACAAAAAAAAACCCAATTAGTACATTTCATGGTGGTGTGAGATTTCAGACTGTGCACCCTGGGCATAGCAGTCCTCTGTTTAGTCACGAGACAGGCAGTGTAATCTACCCCACAGTATCCTGTGGGCCTGACCCAGAGGGCCTGAAACCAAAGGAAAGACGGGAGTGTGGGCTCCTCCACTCTTTCATTTTCCAGCTGCCTGGACAAGGCTGTCACAGACAAACACAGTCAGTTTTGACATTGAAGGCATTGTCATCAACTCAAGTAAGGAACAGAGTACAGCCATTGCCACCTCCAACACTGGCAGCAAGGAGGGGAATTACATTAATGGTGCAGATTAGCAAGGGAAATTAGTAGAAGGATATACAAATGGAAAGAAAGAGAAACGTGATTCTAAGTAGCTGTGATGCTTCTGGAGATCATTGTTGGAGACAGTGAAAAAAGTGGTGCCATTTGGCTCTGAGTGACCAAAATCACAGGAAAAAAAATAATAAAAAGCACCTGAGATTTGCTGCATAGCCCGAGAAAGTTTGTCGGGCTATTGTCAACTATGTCAATTATTCCTGAAACAGACCACATTCCTCATAGGCTCCTTCGCAAATTCTATGGGGGGAAATTAATTGTCTGGCTTGCATTTAACCATTTCCCTCTCCCAGAGAGGTCTGGGTTCAATCCATCAATCCATCTATTTCTCATTTGATCTTAGAACTGTAATATGTATTGAGCAGGAGATAGGAGCCATGGTCTTGTTCTCCAGCACCATTTCCCTCACAAGAGACTGTAATTAACTTTCTAGACTAAGAGACAGCAAACCTCACAGATTTCACAGACATGGGTGAATATGACTCCTCAAAGGTCTCTTTGGTTCATTGAGCCTGATGATGAGACATCATTGTGACACTTGCACTGTAAACACCTAAACAGATGAAATCTCAGCTCAAAAATCACACCTCTTAGCTTCATTATTTAATTATTTCTATGCCTGAAAATAATTATACTAGACAACTATAATGAAAACAACTTCTTAGCCAGCAGACAGTCAAATGGGCAGCAGTCAATCAGTGACCATGACTTCTTTAGTTCCCAAGCCTAGTTGTGAGGCTCCTGGCTGGTAGTTGCAGTACCTGTTCCCATCTTCAGGTGAGGCTGGAGTGGTTCATTTGTGCCTAATGATGATTTTTCTGCGAATGCAACTCGTGGCTTAATGTAGACTGACCCACTGGGTGTGTTTAAGTGGGTCTCTCTTGGCTACAGCAAATATTGGACCCATTTCTTGCACTTTGCAATACCAAACATCCAGTTAAGACAGCAAAATCAGGAAATTAATAAATATTATATTTCTGTGTTTTTCTTCTATCAGTGCATTCAATTACTTCTCCCTAATGAACAAGATCCATTCAGGATCAACAGGTCTCAGGACTGATTTTATTTTATTATCAACAAGGAGAACTGGCTTTGCTGTTAACCTTTCCATTTATTTAAAATGCCCTGGATTTCATATTCAATTTTTATGCTCCCTGTTCATGATTGTTTCCTTGAAATGGGAAATTCAAGGACTTTGATAAATGCATTGAAAGGTTGTCTTATTACTCTGTTACTTCTTCCTTTGCATCTCTGCAAAATGCTGTTTTGTAAATCATAAAGATGGGTATTGCAACAAGTATTCATCAGAGTATGGCAGAGAGGGCTGTAGGGGCAGAACAGATTAGACTGTCCTAGTGAAGGGAAGAAGAAAGAAGCTGGGGGGAAACATTTTGGAGCTGAAATTAGAACAAACTGGCATAGGCTGGCTGTCCCTGTAGTCTTTTTGATGATGGTATCCATGGGTTGAAACAAGTTTTACATTGTTGTGTTCTGTGGCAGTCTGTGAGCCATGGAAAAGGGCCTTCAGTGGGTTTGTGAAAATCTGTTGAAGAATTAAATTTCTTATTTGGGACTAATTTACACTCTTTTTATAGTAACTCCAGTTGAAAGAGTGCTGATACAGGTATGTGTCAGACTGTAAGAGAGACTGATAGTTCTCCATCGCTGCACAAATTGTCACCTAAACTGCAAATGGCAGCAGTTGTCCCATCCACCCGCCCCACACCTCCCAAAACAGAGCCACAAATTCTGGGGTATTCCATACCCCTTTGAATGAGGCATCACAAATAAGTGACTTCCTCAGAACAGGTTTTCTTGAATTGAGTCACAGACAATAAGCACCTAGTGCCAGAAGTTGCCTCGTTCAAGATATCAGCATACCCAAACAGCAGCCCCCTCTAAGGAGTCAAACTCAGGCCTTAAGTAGCTCCAGAATGAGAAACCTCAGGCAGTAAATAGGGTATTTCTCTCCTGCGTGAGCTGAAATAGGGTTTCTGTCCCTCCTGCATCATTTTAGTCATTGCACATGAGCTGATACTGGGAGCACCTGGAGATCTCTCCTAATAGCACCCAGAGTCACTTCATAGTGGAGTGGGTCAATAAAAAACATCCCTGTGCCACTGCACAAGGAGAGCTTGCTGCAAAGCAAACACCTGGCACTGCTGGCTCTCCTACTTTTCCATCCCTGTGCTCAGCTTGTGCACCCAAAGCCCTTCAGATGCCTTTCCAGCTTCTGAGCCCTCCAAGCCCCACTGCAAAGGGGATCCTTCAGGGAATGCTGAGCCAAGAGGTCTTGAACACCCACTGGTTCACAAGGAGCTGCCTCCTCAGAGGGCTGTGACCACCTCTCAGCATCCGCGTGAACGCAGCCAGTGGGGAAAGTGCCATAATCTTTCAGATGTTTCAAATGTGTGATTGTCACACTTGTCCCTTCACACACCTTCATCAGGGCAGCAAGGGCCCATGTTCCTTCTGGCTCTGCACTTTTCACTCCCTTTCTTTGTGTTACTATGGCAAGTAAGGAAAATGTTCAGCTCCCAGCTCTGAGTCATTGCCACCCTCCCAAAAAACAGTTGTGTCCTAAACTGCTCTTTCCCAGGAGCTAACAAGCACATCCCAGTATTCACCGTAGCTTCTTAGGCAGCTACAGACTACAGCTTGCAGCAAGAATCATTAATACTACTAATAACCTCTTTTTAACATGAGACCTTTTAAAACTGCAGGGCCCGATACACTTGACACATTTCACTACCTATGTGTTGCAAATCCACACCCTCCAAGGAATTTCACAGCCATCACTTGATGCAGGCTGAGCTCCTTGCACCTGCAGAGCAACATCACAGATAGACCTCAGGTTGCCCTGCCCAAATCTCATAAATGCGTCACCATAAAGAGGAATAAGAGGTCCTCTATGGCAAAACAGCTCCCCACCGTGCTTTGATGCACCACCAAACAGCTCCACTTCTGAGCATTCCTGTTCACCAGGGCATGCTGAGTGGTGTGGAAACTTCCATATTTCCAGATCATTTCTCTCAGCAGCAAAATACTGGAGCTGCTCAGTTCAGAGCAGCAGGCTTACTATACAGGGTAACATTGCATGCAAAGATTCAAGAAAGGTGGAGTGCAGTCCCTTTAGAACATAGTACTTTCTGGAGCAATGATCTCCTCTCTAGTCTGTTTGCTATTACATTCAACTGCCCATCCATCCATCCATCCTGATGGTCACTGTTATTCTCACTACAGGTGAGCCCCAACATTTCCATGGAAAGGGCAATGCAGTTTTTTTCATCAATGGCCATCTCATCTCACTTTGATTTATTTAGAAGGAAGGCCTTCTTCTTTTTTTGCTTGCTTTCACTTTGGATGCCACAGACATGACTGACTTACTTGAGTGTCTCTGACCTTTACTGCCTGTGACCATTTCCCACCAAATACATCCTGTGATAGGGTTTGATTTTAAAAAGAGATCATTTGTTGTAGGAACAGAGGATTTCTTTGCCTTTGCAGTCCCACTTGTGTGCTAGGGAGAGGTAGTGTTAGGAGGACTGCTTTGCCATACCCCGAGGTTGGAGAGAAGGGTCTGGCCTGCATCAGGGTAAGTCTGATTGTAAGGAAGGGAGGGAGGGAAAAGGGAGACAGAGACACGAGAAACCACATCACTTCCACAACTGCTACTGTTCAGGAGAAAGAAGCAAAAGAAATATATATCTGCTTGCCTATTAATTTAAATCTAGACACAGGAAGAAGTCAACGAACTGTAATTTATGAGCTGTCAAAGCCTGAAAAATTCCTTTTGACACTGTATTTTCAGTTATTACATGCTTTCCTGCAAGACGACAGCGTAATTCTGTAGGGAGTCTTCTAGTGAACAGCACAATGGCAGAGGGCAGTGGGGGCTTTCTTATTATCTTCTTTTCCCCCTTTCGTCTTCTCTCCCCACTCCTTTCAATCATCCCCCCCTTTCCTACCTTGCCGCTTGCCCAAACAGCAGAGAGGAGGTAAATCAGCAGCAGTCCCCATCCTGCCAGGCCTTCAACTCCAAGGCAGTGCTTGATGCTGGGCTGGATATGGCACCACGCAGAGATTTCTGAGGACTCACTGGGTGATGGAAATGGAGATTAGGCAGTGACCACAACTCTCACACAGTCTCTTTTAAACACTTCTGCTGGTTGGCCTCTGCCCATACTAGCTAGGTACCCACCACTCCTGCTGGCACACCTTTTGGTTGGGTCCCTCTCACTTTATCAGCATTGATTGACAAGTGCCAGCTCCCTCAGATGGCCAGAAGTTAGCAGCACTGACTGCCTGGCTCCCTGCTTCTCCATAAAATGAGTAAGGACAGTGGAGAATCCTACCAGAATCCTGGGTCAAGAGCAGTTTCTCCTCTTTTCCTATTCTTGAGGAAAAGGGCCTTCCTTAAGGTTTGCGCCTTGGAAGTCAGTGCTAGGATCTTGGGATGAACACCTCTGGACTACACTAAAAACAAAGGGTGGAGTGGCATTTTTGGTGGTAATGTTTACTGGAGGGGAAGGCATGAAAGGGCCACCTGCCCATGGGCATCTATCTACATCTCCATCAAGTTGTGAGGACACGCAGGTTTGGGAAGTGATGACAGTGGCACCTTTTCCTAATGTCTGTTAATGGAGGAACTCATACTTCCAAATGAAGTATGACTTGAAAATGTTTTTTTCTCCTGAACCCAACCTGAAGTTCCCTTGGCAGCCAGCTGATTTTCTTATCACCTGAGGACAGGAGTGCAGGAGGTTTTCACAACAAATGTCATTTATCCCTGTATTTCCAAATCTTCCTTTTCCTTATACACACAAATGCTTTTTAATTTGAGTTGCCAGTGGTAGTGGTAAGGTTGTCTTTTTTGCTTTATTTTTCTTCCCAGCTTTGGTTTCTCACTTACAGATCAGAAAACCCTTTTAAGGTCTATTCTCTGTGATAGGCACTTCGCTTCCTATTTAGAGTATCACTCCCACACACTGCACGCATCCATATGCAAACACGCAGACATACGATTTTTCTGGGTGAACTGAACTACAAATCTTGTGCTTTAATATAATTTAGGCAGCCTGTGCAAAACTGTCTGATGTCAGGATTATGGACTAGTCTTCTGAAAAATTCTGTAGAAAAGTCCAGAGAAAAGGATCATGCTTTCTATGGGGTTGTGCTGCAAGGCAAGTGCTCACAATTGCCAGAGTCTATTCCAGGTTCTGTGTCTCTTTAACTTCTGTGGGTCTCAGTCACCCTAAGCCTGAATCAGGGCCAACATCACCACCTACTACTGCTTAGGCAGTGTTTGAATGATTATGTTAGACCTTCATTAAGTCTGCTATCATTTCTGTGGTAGCATGTTCTTTCAGAATCAAGTATCAAAACAACCAAGGCCAAAACTCTCCTGGATTGCAGGTGAAGATATGAAAACTAATGAAAACAAAAGGATTTGCCAGGAACTATTCTCACATCTAACAGCAAAAAGAGGGAGATAAAAGGCTATCTCTTGAATGTTAGGTGAGTCCTTAGGGAGCTGGGGACAAACTGCTGTATCTTACTCATGAACAGGTTATTGATGGGCAAACTTTCAGTGTTTTTGTTAAAATTCAGGAAAGCCTGCACCAAATCCTTCAAGATAACTGCTCTCTGGGTCCTAGCTTCCACTTAGATAAGATGTGAGCTACTACATGAAAAAAAGACAGGACAAGTAGCTGTCTGTAAGACCAAGAACCACCAAACGACCCAGGGCTAGATATTCCTCAGTCTGGGACAACGCGGCTGGAAAAAGTCAAAAAAAGAGAGAGGGAAAGCAAATAGTTAAAACACTGAAAGAGACAAAGCAGTGTTTAATGCATGTTCCCTGACATCTTTTGGTTAACATTACATATGCTAAATAAATGTCATCCCAGCTGGGACCTAGACTTTGTTTCCAGCTCAGAGAAGTGTTCAGAGAAGCTGAGTGATAAGAGCCCTATTGCCTTTACATTGCTTCACTGTGCAGGGAAGTCTCTGAGTGCGTACAATACAATTACTTTTGCTCCCAAGAAAAAAGATATTGAGGTGGGGAAATGAAAAAAGTGTCCTGTGTTTCTCGTCACATGAAACACTCTTAGGAATTATGACTTTGGTTTTCTTCATTTGCTGGTCTCTCCAGCTCTCCCAATCTCAGTGGGAGTAACCTGTAAGCAGGTATTTAATCCCAGGGTCCTGCAGATGTAATAGTGGCAAGAATATAATAAAGAAGATCAGGGTCCTTCTTAGGATAGTTGAGTCACTGTATTTGCAAAGATAACATCTACACACACATAGCAAACAAAACCTGTCAGTGAACCAGCCATTAAAAATAAGCTGCAATAACCAAGAGCAAAGAACAGAAATAACTGAGGTCTATGCCCAACTTTTATAGCAATATCTGGAGGAAGGGAAATACAGTGTTCCTTAAATACTGTTGTTAGGGGATGGTGCTGCAGCAGAGGTGAAGTCCTGCTGTTCAAGATGGGAGAAGGAACAATGCCAGAGACAAGGGAAGGAAGGAGAGGGGCTATGTATCCTTGAGATCCTATCTTCCCGTGGCAAAATAGACTGATTGAGTTTTCCTTATCAGTGTAAGTTATCTTAAGCTGCAAATGTTCTCTAGAATTGGAACTTCCTTGTAGTTCTTGCTGAGCACAGTGTTCAAGAGGGTGGACATTAAATGGATTTAGAAGTGGGTAATGGACAAATCTCAAAATGCAGTTGTCAAAGAGAAACCATGATAGAGTGAGGTATTTGCAGCAGGGCTCTACATGGATCAGTAGCTAGCTCTGATGCTAGTCAGCGTTGTCATGAATGATGTGGAATTAAATATCACAGCTGATAAAATCTGTGGATAACACAAAATGGAAAATTGTAAGGACTGAACTCTGATACAGAGTCATCTCAGTCACCTAGGTCACTCTGAACAAGGTTTAGCTGGCTAAGACATTATGTGCATGTTTCTGCAGAACCAAATGTAAGTTGACTTAAGGAGGAAAAGGCTGCAAAACAGGCCTAAAGAATGAGGGGTTGTATTTCATAGGACAGCAACCTAGAAAAGTACCTAGGCAATGACCTAAAAAAGTGGTTAGCATGGCTGAGGAAGACAACATCATCTCACAGCATGGTGGTGGGCAAAACCAGCTAGCGGGCCTCTTGCTATATAAACAAAGAAGCTGAAGGACGAAGATGATTTTTTAGTAGGTGACACTGGTGGAGAGAGAACTCCAGAAAACTGATCCAAGCCTGGCATCCATCTTTTAAAAACTGTAAGAGTGTTTTAGAAAACCTGTATAAATGAAACACATTCCCCTAAGTGCCAGGTTTGAAAAGTTGTGCTCATCCTTGCTGAAGAGATCTACAAGAAACTTTGGTCTTTAAGTATCTTTTCTAGGAAAATAGCCTACATACGAAAGAGCACTTTAATCACCTGGAGAGAGACTGCACTTTTCTCTGAAACTTTTGTAATTTGAACATGATGCCAAATACTTTAAAGCAAGAAGTCAGAGACAGGCTTTTGTCACAAGAGGATGCACATCAAAGCAAGCTACAATGCTGTCGGTTGCTCTACCCATTGTCCTTGTAGCAAGAATTGGCCCCTCACCAGGACACACATTTTAGACAAAACACAGCCTATGGGGATGGCTGCAGGGCAGCAGCAGGATGGCTTCAGCACAGTAGTTCAGCCCTCTGGGGCAGCTATATACAGAGGTGGAGAGACCAGGCCCCTACAAATCCCTTTTGAACAAGCAGGCGAGTGAGCCTTTGACTAGCCTGGGGTTAAGGGAGTTTAGGGACAAAGGAGGAGTTTGCCACTACTATATTTTTCCCTGTGCAATGCCCATCTTTGCTTCGTGACTGATGCTGCAGATCACTGAAGAGGGTCTTTAGCGCGGGAAGCATGCCGAGCCCGGGCGCTGGCTCTCTGTGTCGGTGTTATCACTTGCTGTCACATTTCGAAAGAGGAAGCAAGTCTGTGCCACGCAGACAGAGAACAAAGCCCTCGCCAAGCCGAGTGAGAGTTACAACTTGTCAGCATGTCTCTCAGCCTGCCGAGGGCCAAACATGAAACACAAAAAAGGCCTGAAATGAGGGGAAAAGGGAAAATAATAGCACAGTGAGCTCTCAAGCTCCAAAAAGGCTTGCTATAAAACAGCACCTTCACTCTCTGCCTCCCTCTGTTTCTCTGCCTCTCTCTGTTTCTCTGCATCCTGGCTACTGATGAAGGGAAGCAATGACTCCCCTTAGCACAGTTATGGTACTGTTGCAGTAATAGGGACCAGAGCCACGTTCAGATGTGGCTTGCACAGCCGTGCTTTCTCCACATGCCCCAAAAAGCATTGTTAGCCAAAAAGTGTTCTTAATAATGATGAAATCTGAGGTGGAAATACCCTGCAGAGGGTCATTTTTTCTACATGGACAGTAAAGCTCTAGACGTCAAAAATACCTTTCTGAAACTTGGACTTTACCCTCAATTAGTCAATTAATTTCTCCCATTACTAACACTGAGTAGGAATGGGATAAGCATTTTTAATACTTGCTGATCTTACCTTAGCTGTGCTGGTGGAACAAATAATTCTACCATTGCATGGTGTATGTCTGTAATGTTGATTTATACCTAGTTTCAGGAAGCTTTCTAGATTTATGCTTAATAATCATTTGGTCTGGGTATATCATTTTCTATTTCAAACATTTTCGACATGGATAATATGCCATGGCAAGAGAAAGACAATAATATGGGCAGCACTGCACAAGCTGAGATGAAAGACCAACTTCTGTGAAAGAGCACTTATATGGAAAAACAGAGATGCATCTATACCAACTGACTGAAAACAGGTGACAAACTTCATATGGAGTCCATCCTATACTGCCAGTTATTGTTGATACAATTGGTAGTGTATGCATCCTTCAGGCTCTCTGGTCTAATTAAAATTAGATAAAGCGAGAACTGTCAGTAGAAAATTGCTTGACAAATATTTGTCTTGCTCCCATCGTGGCACTGTGTTGCATCTCCTTCTGATGCCCATACTGGTAAGGGATTGAGTTCCCTCCTATTAAGACTCACCTGCTGTTAAGAAAAATATCATCTAGTTCAATATCCTTGCCACCCTTGCCTCTTCTGCCAGACAAGGTTGTTCAAAGCCAAATCCAGCCTGGTCTTAAACATATGAGTCACCTGAGTACACAAAGAGATGCCCCTTCTCTGGCAGGTGTATAGAAGTCTTTTGTCCCCAGCTCTTCCCTTTTGTTCTCTTTAATGAGTTCTATAGCACAGGATCTCACTTATGAGCTCAAGAGTAGCACGTGTGTGGTTTAAAACCAGGATTTTATCTAGCTATTGATGAGTAAGACAACAAATTCATTAATCCTGAAGGAAAACATAAAGACTGTAATGGTCCTCCAAATAGTTCAAGACCATCCAGCTATGCTACTTTTACAGAAGCAGAACCCTCATTCAGTCAGTAAGAGTTACTAGGTAGTGTTGGGCTGAGCTGAGAAGTATTAAAAAAGACTGATGGAAAGGAGAAACTCAGCAAGGAGACAGACAAGGCAGGATTTGGCCCTGAGCACTCCCATCTTCCTGCCTGCGAGAGAAGATGATGCAGAAAAGATCTGCAGGTGCAAGCCACTAATATATCATAGGCATCCACTACAACCAACACCTGTTTGCTGTGATTTCAGACCACAGCAGCCAAGATCAGAATTGTGGGACTGTCCCCGCAGGCTCGCCAGGGAAGGGCTGACTAAACTGTGTGAATGGGGAGGTGCCAAACCTTTTCCTGACCAAGCTCACCCCTGAGACCACATGTCCACAGCACTGGCAGCAGTACCAGTGGCCGCATTAAACGGCCTCTGCAGCAGGAGGCTGTTTATGAACTAATTCTTTACTGCTGGCATAGCACCCGGCTCGTTTTCACCTTTCTTAAAGGTTAACCTCATTTCCTTCTATTAGTTGGTTTTAGCGAATGCCATTCGGTGCGGCAGTTAAAGAGCTCTGTCAGCGGATGGAAATGACACTGGCATTTAAAGCCAGTCAGAGCTGAGAGCTGGGCGGGTGGAAAGGTGGATGGAAGAAATAATCTTCAATAAATGTTTATAGGGAGATGCTAAGTGACATCAAAGAAAGCAGCCTTGCTTTCCCCAGGAGGAGAAATCTTTGGCTCAGTGTGCTCAGTGGGATGGATCTCCTGTGAGTTTGAAACCAGCCCAAATGCAGGGGAAAAATGTGACTAGAGGACTCCAGAAAGGACTCTGGACATCCCACCTCTATGGATAACTTCTTTTTTGGGTTCAGCTGGCCTTCCTCAGTGACAAGTGTGTGCTGAATATTACTGTCACTGAAGGAAAGTTCCTCTGAATGTGTTGATTATAAATTCTATTGCAGGTTCTGCCTGGCATTTCAGGCCATCCTCTCTGATCCCAATTTTACTGCATTCGTTCACTGCTCTGCAGTGCTGTTTTAAAACCTGGGGTGAGACCTGCAGGAAAGTCTTCTACTCAGAGGAAGGATGAGTTTTGCCTGTGCGGGAGATTTCACAGGGAGTTTGTTTTCTTTTCCCTACTGCACCAGAATGATGAAAGGAGTGTAAGCAAACAAGCTGAAGCAGGGAAATACATGCAGACTCCCAAACCCTGGCACAGAAAAGGTGTGATGGGCATCATCCAGGCTCTTGCTGTCTTTCTGCTCTGTCCTCACCAGATCTCTCCTGGCATGGGGGTAAGACATTGTTCTGCATCAGGGAGAATCTTCAGCACCCAGCAGTGGCAGGGACGTCTGAGCAGTGTTTCAGCAAATCAAGAGTCTGATCCAAAGCCTGAAAGGCTCCATGGCAGTCTTTTTCATTAACTTCAATGAGCTTCAGCTCTAACCCTGAATCCCTGATGTTTATTTCAAGCACTGGTGTAACATCACTGGAATATAATGTTCCTTCTCAGATGCACATTAAGGTAACAGTCTAAATGAATATGTGGATAGGTCAAGCCAGATCCTGCTGGGTGGCATCCTGAAGCAGACCCATTTATTTCCTGGGTCATTTGTCAAGCTCGCCAAAGTATTTCAAAGGAACAGGTGTCTAGCCAAACATGTAGTTTTGTAATAGACAAAGCATTCCCCTGGAATAGATTCATTTCAATGAGATTTTTGCCAAGGGACATCTTTCTTTTTTTTTTTTTTTAATTAATGCACTGAGTTCTCAGGAGGTAAAAATCTATCATTTTAACAGAATCCTTTTAATTTAAATTTTTTTCAAGTCTGTATTGTATTAAACCACTAGCTTCCATTCTGAGTTAGACCAAAGGTTTGTCTAGTCCAGCATCCTCTGTTCCAACAGTGCCCATTAGAAACAGTAGGAACAAGGCTTTTATGGAGTGCTATCCTCCCCCTAATACCCTGTGGCTTTTAGCAAACAGAGGTTTAGTGACTAAGATAGATTTTGCATCTGGATATTCATGTTTTATAGCACTGAGTGGACATAACCACCACTAATCTGTCTCATTCGCCTTGAAGCTAATTTATGACTTTCACGTTCAGCAACATCCCATGACAGAAATGTCTTTTATTCATTCATATAGTGTGTGAAAATATACTTCTTTTGTCTGGCTGAAAACCACAGCCATTCTGCTTTATATATTTCATGCTTTGAGGTTATTAAGACAAAGCCTTTTTATTCCTCTCAGACAATACCCTGTAACATTTCACAACTGAAGAATTTCTGTTTCACAAGAACTTTGGCCTCTCCAATTCAAAGTGGAAGTACATTTTTTGAGACATCAGTATTTCTTATAGAAAGAAGTCCCATTTTTTCATCCAGTTTCAGTCATTTCATTATATCAGTGTAATTGAGGGTGACAACAGCAAAAATAGTAATAGCAAAAAAAAAAAAAAAA
>VWZU01005450.1:592305-623240 GCA_013397095.1 Sterrhoptilus dennistouni | reverse complement strand
ATTAAAAAAAAAATCAAAAAACAGCCAAACAAAAAACTAGCAATGATAACAAAAAACCTACTTGGGCACCCTGGGAAGAACTGGCAAGAATGAATTAAAGTTTCATAATAACAGCTTCTTCCTGCCAGCTGGGCTAGAAGAGTCACAAGGACAGATTGGGAGGATCAGACACCCTAGCCTAATCACACTGGCACCTCATCCTGTGCCTCCACCTTATTGTTCAGCTGCACATATGCAGGTGTTCTATATAGAAGGTTCTATATAGAAGCAGAGTCCAATCCTCACCTTCATTTTTATCAATAAAATCTTCTGAATGCGACTTCCACCTAGATAGAATGGAACTGGTTATGCTGGTTTTTTAGGTGACCTGCCTTGTGGGGGTAAAGAGTCACTGTTAAGGTGTCCTAGCAGTCAGTGGGATGTCTGAAGGATTAACTGGGTGGATCCTATTGGGGTTCAGAACTTGTACTATTCACCTGCAACTGGCCATATGCACTGCATGCCCAGCTCCACTGCTCACATCAACAGGCAAATCCATACAGGACTTCAGCTCTTGCTCCATAAAGCAGGGTGAAATTATTTTTTTCCACCAATCTTCTCATTTTTCTGCATACAGTTACAGGCAAGAGTATCTCTTTACAAGCTCATAAACATAGCCTGACAAACTCCACTTTTGGTTTTAACTAAGGATTCCAGGTATAACATCAAACAAAAAATGCACAAAACTTCTGTGTGAAATACAGCTTCATAACTGAGGTAAACATTAGGCTATGAGCTGTATGAAGTAGGAAAGGTGTTATTGAGAACTCTGAGATGTGCTGCTTGGAATCCTTTATAATTGTTGTTTTCTTTTGCCTTTTCTTCATTTTCTTTGTTTGTTGATGAGGGAATGGAGAGGAAAAAAAAGCCAGCAAGTTTATAAAAGCAATAGAGAAGGGAGTTGAGGCATTTTGTGGAGATTTTTAATGACATTCTGTATAATTTGAAAATGGGGAGAAAAGCGGGGAGAGAAAAAGGGAATTAGCAAAAAAACTGGCAAAAGAAAAGCGGAATGTGGAGAGAAGTGTGTGGATGAATTTTAATGCAATCAGAAAGCTGTAATAATGGTAATAAAGGAATATATTCAGACGTCAAGAGAGAGAGAAGGGAACAGGACCCGCGACACCAGAATTTAAATTAGATATAGGCGTATAATTCTCTTTTCTTCCCCCCTCCTTTCTTCAAATGAAGAAAATGGAATTTTTAAGCACAGCAAAGGAGGGATTAACAATTGGCAGGTTTTCAGCCCTTTGTCTTTTGGCGAATCCCATTTAATCACTGTCTTTAATATTAAGAAGGCTGTGGCCGTGTGGGGCTGTCTCAGACTTGGGGGAAAAGGGATGATATACAGAGGAAAAGAGAGATAACACTTAGGTTCAGGCAATTGTGAGAAAGTGTTTCAATTACCTCCACTGAAGTCTTTAAAAACTGAAGTTTAATTTGATCTGAAATGTCGTCCCAGCTCCTGCAAGAGAAAATATGTCCTTCCCACCCCCCTTCCTGCCCATGCCTATGCTCTTTCATAGTCCTCGGTGCTCAAGGCTGGAGTGCTACCACAGATTAATGTCTTGGCCTTCTAGGCTTCTTGGAAAAGGTTTCAAATCTTCGACAGGTCACCAGTGAGATGAGTTTAGGAACTGAAACTTATTTTCCTGACATACCAGTCTTGACACCGCTGACCCTGCAGGGTTTGTCAAGAAGCTCCTGAATGAGTGTGAAAACCAAATGGCCCTTCGGGCTCAGCCTCAACCTTGTGTGGCCAGAGTGAAAAGGAGATGTTACACATAGGAATTAATATGTGCTAAATTCTCCAGGACCAAAGGCAGTAGAAGTTGTATTCACTCTGAAAGATGAGTGCAAAAGCATAAATCAGTGTTCATTTGAGGTGTCATTTGATAGTACAAGACAGTCTTCTCCTTCATCTCCTTCTTCTTCTGGAAATCCATCAAACTGGGCTGAGATAATATTTGTGGATTCACGGGAGGAAGGAGCCTAAACAGTCATGCACATTCCTGTGAAGTTTAGTCATAGCACAGCTGAACACATCCACTCTTCCATGCTGGGTCCCCTTAGGTACATTCTCCCAAGAACATTTCCAGGGTTGTTCCCAAGAGATGGGAACTGTAAGAACAGGCTGCTAATACCTAGGGAAAGAGGTCTGATTTCTACCTTTTTTCCACAATTTAAAGGTTGATTTGGATTCAGATATTCTTTCTGTTGTTGCAAGATTGTGAAAAGAAAGTGTGTGTTTAGGCTATAGGTTGAGTTTAGAAAGACCAGATTTTGACTCCCGTCTTTTCCTAAAAAGCACTTCCTCAGGAACAATTCTCAAAAATATTCCAGTTGTGTGTTTCAGATAATGACTAAGAAGAATTATGAGCTGTGAGGCTCAGTTCAGAGGCAGAGGCTTTACGCTTTGCCTGGCATGGGGTTTTAGACTTTTCTCACCAACAGCTTTCCTAAGTAAGGGCTACAGCATCTTTTCAAGTTGTTTTCCCAGCTCAATATCAAACACCATAAAACCCACCATTTAAGATCTGCACAGGGAATGGCATCTCTTGGCAATGGACAGTTGTGATGGTGTTGTTCAGTAAGTCAAAACTACAGATATTTGTCTTGGGGTTATAATAGTTGCAGCTGTACAAGAAGAATCTGCTGTTAGAAACATTTAGGCTATGTCTTCATGGCAGAGTTTGCTTAGCCCATGGCCAAAGTTTTGCCCATATCCTATGTGCACAGAGAAAGCCTTTGTGTTTTCATCTGCACTGCCCAGATGGGGCTCTTGGTTTGTGGTTGGATTTCACTTCAGTGCTGGTGCACAGTGGGTGTTGCTACAGTAACACAGCACAGACCACCCAAACCCATACAACATCCATCCTCCTGCTCCAAACAGTCTTCTCCATCTCCTTCCATGTTTCATCACGACTCTGCACTTTTTCCATCCTCCTCATATGCTTGCTTTCCCAGACAATACCTGAATAGTTTACAGCTGCTGCACATCAAGGACCTCTTCCAGTTCCCTGTATAGTTCCCTGTCTTTTCTCAGGAAGATAGGACTGTAATATAGACTAGGATGCTGAAAGAAGAGAATAGGTTCAGTCATGTTTAATTAAAAAACATAATCTTAGACATTGGGTTCAACATCTGGCAACAAGTTAATTTTCTTTCTAGTTTCTCACACAGCCAACAGCAGCCAACCTCTGCGTTCTTGGACAGAAGCATCTTGATCACTGTGTCTTTAAGAGTCACACTACTGCAGGACATGAAAATCTCTCCTGTAAGATAACTCCAAGATTACAAAAGTAGGATTTTATTGAGGACTAAAACTGCATTGACTTACCCTCACCCTCTTGCATGAAAAGGAGTTGAGAAAGCTCCAGCCACTCCGTTGTAGTGTTCAGACACAGATCTGACTCCCAGCTTGCCAGGGACTTTTCATTGTTTCTGCCAGAGCTACCTGTGCTCCTGGAATATGGCAAAACTCACCAATTCCCAGTTTGTGCTTTTGCAGGTGGGGAAACTGAGGCTGCCTTTTTCACTGGGTAATTCATGCAGCCCCCATATTTCCACTGAGACTGCTGTCCTTTGGCAGAGATATAAATATTTAATAACAGTTACTGCACAGTCATCTACCTCTTTGGTATCAGGCATAACAAATCACTTGAAGAGAAATGTGGTTTTGCTTTCCATAGCTTCTAAAGCACAGCTTAAGTTGAGACTCAGGAGTCCCAAAAACCAGTCTGAAATGTACAGACAAGAGCTCCAGCCAAGCTCTTGAATATTCTCATGGGTCCACTCTTCCATAACTGGATCAGAAATGATTTCCACTCTTTCCCAAAGCAAGATCTAGGTTCTATCTATCAAAAATATTTCTGGCATGGTCAAAATAAGCAGAAGAAAGCAGTTCCTAGCTCAGTGCATGATTCAGCTGCAGAATGTCTCGCTGCAGGATGTGCTGGATGCTCACAAGCGCACACGGGTTCAAAAGTCCACTGAACAATTATATCAAAGAAAGACACTTCAGAAACTACTACATATCAAAAACAAACAAACAAACCAACCAAAAAAAAAAAAAAAACCCACGAAAAAACCACCCACCACCACCACCACACAAAAAAAAAGTAACACCAACACTGCAGACTCCAGAATTCTCTCAATTGCAGAGCACTGAATTCTAGGAGAATATTGGGGGGAAATCAAAAAAATTCCCCATTCTTTTACTCTTCCATAGACATCCACAACTGGCTGTTACCAGAGACAGCAAACAGAGTCAGACAGATTCTCCATCTCCTGTTCAGCTGTTCTTTCACTTTGCTTACAGGATCCATGTCCAAGTCAAGGCTTAGGGTGCAGCCAAGCAATTAAGTGAGAGAAATCCTTCAAGCTAAGTTTTTGACATGCAACAGTGGAGAGCAATGCACCTGTGGGATGAAGCTTCCTTCTTTGCGTGGGAGAATTATGCTCCCACACCTGGGCTTATATTCATTTGCACTTGTCCCTATCACACAGCTGTTCAGATTAGCTGTTATTCTCTCTAGCCCGGGTGTCTCAAAGCCTCTGTCTCCAGCAGTTGGAGACCAGCAGCTGTTCAATCATATCTGCTAATGTATGGGATATAAAGTATCTGTTAAGTAAAACCAAACCAAGGAGGAGGAGGGGGAGAGATCAGTGGAAAGAAATCAGTCCTGCTAAGATGTGATTAGGTATGCCCCACAACACCTAACTGCAAGGAAGAGGTGAACTCAGCAGACGTTTTAAAGCCTGTAGCAGAATTAGCCCCTTGAGGGTCTTGTTTGACACAGGGAGGAGGAGAGAAAAGGGGCCAAATAGGATCTGCAGGTGGAAGGAGGGTTTGTTTGCTATTATTTGGACTGAGGTAGCCCTATGTTTCTGTTATCTGGGCTTTTGAATCTTGTTGGATTTTTCTCCCATCCTAATTTTTGAAACACCAAAAAACCTTTTCCAGCAAGGTACCACAGAGAAGATAATTAGCTAATTTACAATTAGCTATAACAGAATAATCACTTCCCCTGTGGAAAGGGTGGTAATCATCATCACATAGCTGTAGGACTGCTGTGAAAATGGCAATAGGCGTGTGAAACCCCGGCCCTGGGAAATGCCCTGCTTTTAGCCTATTGATCACCTGATTAGCACAGGTTAAGGGGAGTGATGGGACACTCTGGCTCAAGAGAATGACAGGTTTGAGCTTGCAGGTTTGAGTTCAGAGCTCAACCCAAACTTCTATAATGTTCATGGTATCTGCAGCTCACCCTTCCTCTCTCAAATTCCTTCTTTCTTCTTTGACCTGTGGAGGATTCCTTGGTCATGACTGTCTGAAAGAAACCCAGACTTTGGCATATGCCTGATCCCACTGCCTGGAGTTGGGAGCTCTGCTGGATGAAAGCCTGGGCATGAATCAGCAACGGGCTTTTGCAGCCCAGAAACCAGCCCTGCCCTGGTCTGCGTCAAAAGAACGTTAAGGCAGGTGTTTCTGCCCCTCTGTTCTGTTTTTGTGAGGCTGTTTTTGTGGTTTTGAGACTGCTACACCCAGCTCTGGGGCCCCTGCCATAAGAAGGGTGTGGACCTGTTACAGAGTATCCAGAGAAGGCCACAGGGATTTCCCAGAGGTAATCGCGGGGCGGGGGTGGGGGGGCTGGGGAGCGGCCGCGAGCACCTCTGCTATGAAGACAGGCTGAGAGAATTGGGATTGATAAACTGGAGAAGAGAAGGCTTCATGCAGAACTTATTGGGGTCTTTAAATACCTTAGGATGCTTATGAGAGATGGGGACAGAATTCTGAATATAGCCAGTAGCAATAGGATAAGGCCTCCTGCTTTTCAAACAAAAGAGAGCAGATTCATCCCAGATACAAGGAATACCTTTTTTACCAAGAAGTTGGTGAAACACTGACATAGGCTGCCCAGAGGGGTTATTGGTTTCTCATTCCTGGAAACTTTCAGGATCCTGTTGGACAAGGCTCTGAGCAACCTGGTCTAGTTGAGAACGACCCTCGCTCACTGTCAAGTGCTTGGACCAAATTACCTTTTTAGGTCTCTCCCAACTGAAACCTTTCTGATTCTGTGCATGTGGGGAACACCCTCAGTGCTATCCTCTCCTCCTTCTCTGCCAAGAATGAATCAGGAGAGTGGGTGGGCAAGGAAGATCAACTCTGCTTCTTTCGTTCTCTCTCGTCAATGTGCCACTTGGTACTACGCACTGGCTTTTCTTCTTACCCATACCTGCATAGAAACTTCTCTGGGCTGCTTTGTTGTGGCATGGTGCCAAGGAGATAAGCTTAAAGGCCCTCCCAGTGCCAGGACCAAGGCACTGCAGCTGCTCCCCCTTTGTGTGTGCAAGCACGTTTGGGAAGGAGGGGAATAGCAGCAGAGACAAATAATTATTAGCTATATAAATTAGCTTGGGACACAGAGATGATGAATCTGTCCCTCTTTAGTTCTAAGGCCTCGGAAGCCATGTTCTAGATGGTAAAGCTGGTTTGTGCTTTCCTGATACAAGGATTCAACCTCTTTGTTTTGCTTGAGGAATATGAGAACACAAGTGTATTTATATACTCTTATCTGAATGTACCCCCCCACACACACAATACATTAGCGAGAGCTATCTGGATAAACACAATCCTGTGTCATGTCTCCCTACGAGTGACCCTAATTTTCCCCAGTCCCTCCACAATTGCTGTGATTCTTGTTCTTGTCCTCTTGCTCCACAGAGGGTCAAACATCCTGCATCTCATTATCCCTTCTGTCTCTTTAATTAATGCCCATCCTCCCCCTTCTCCCCCTCACTCCAGTGTTCCCCCTTCCCATCTCCTCTCAGCACTTGGTTTGTAGCACTGTATTATTTCACCTTTCACATGTGCCGCCTCCTTCACCCGGGCCCATCTGACACCTCTGCCTTACACTCATCATGGAAACATAACATTTAAATACAAATAGAACAGAGAATAATTTAACCCCTATTTGCACTGCAGAAGGTGCCAAGACTGCATATAAACACTGCAGGGATGTCTGTAGGTGCTGTATATTTATCTGACAAGTTGCATTTCTTCACCACAGTACCTTGCAGCCAGCTTTTCCTGACAGGCACAAGACTCCATTCCTGGAAGAGTAGTCAAGAAGAGAGAAGCCTGTTGTGATTTATTTATGGCAAAATGGAGCAGACCTGAGACAAACCTAATTTTCAGTATTTTCAGAATTCACCAGCAAAAACTTCTTTGGCTCTCCTGGGTGCTGCCACACACAAAAATATCCACCCATGATTGGAAATTTCCATGGCAAAGTGGGCATGATGGACTCAGCTTCCAGAAAAAAGACTGATAACGGGGTGTACAATAATGAAGGAAAACAAAAACATGAGGAGAAGAGGCTCATTTGGACACCATATTCAGTTGCAGTGTTGCAGGGCAGTGTAACCGCTCATAATGGTGGCTGGTTTTAGGGCTGTCACTGCCTCAAGGTTAATGGGGAGTCCTCAGATGAGGTTGAAACTGAAATTGTGACTTGAGAGAATGTAATAGACAGAAATTTGGACAGGCTTTTCCTCACAAAAGCAAAGGGAAGATGCTCAGATATGAATCAATACTTGATGCACAGCCATGTGTGGCCTTGAGGAGGCTACATGGAATAGGCTTCTTTCGTCACACCTGTTCTTAGACATGCTGAGTAAGCTCACTTTCTTCATTCCCCTCATAGGGAGGAGATGGAGGATGGTCTTCCAGGGTGCCCATCTCCATTGAGCAAGACTGTGTGGTACTGCAGGGTACAACCACTCCTCCATGGCCAGTTTAGGCTGGAGCACAATGTCATGCCCCCAGCTTATGCTGGGGACATCCCAGATCATGGGCTCATCCCTGGCCTCTTTTTATCCTTCTCTTCTGCCCTGGACTGTGATATTTCTGTTCTCCTTGACTGTGTGTTCACTTTGGTCTGGGACCCAGGTCTTAGGAACCCTGGTCTGAAGGGGTTTTGCCGCACAGTCCTGCAGTGTGAAATGGAATTGAGCATTGATCTTGGCAATGGAAGAGATAGGGGACTGAATCTGCCCAGTGCTCTGAAATACAGGTGTGGATCCTAAGACACATGTAGTTGGAATGTTGGAATGAACGTCTCATTGAAAAAGAAAGAAGCATGGGACTCAGGATGGTGATATGGGTGGACTATTTTTGGTGGAGATGGACCCTACAGGCAGGCAGAGCTTAGGGACAGCATCATCTAGGACTGCTCCAGGCTTGTGTGCAGTCTACAACTCAGATTTTTGTATGGTGTAGTGCCCTCAAATCTCACCAGAGGACTCTGGAAACATCTGGTGAGGAGCACCAGGGATGTGCACAGGTGCTTAAGACACACCTTGATGACATCAGCACATCCCTTCTTCATTTTATTCTTGCAAACTCATGGTCTTTTTTAGACCATTATTACAAATCAGAAGTAATTGTCTTGATGCATGGCATATCAGGGTTTTGTCTGGGATGTGGAAGAGTAGTGTACCATGATGCCCTGGGTGCAAGAGGCTCATAAAGAACCATTAAAGGATAAACTCATTAGCCAAGACCTGGAACACGTTGAATGATCCCTTCTGCTGGACTCTTCTCTCTCTTTTTGTATTCAGGATATATGAAAAATGTTCTTAAAACATCATGTTTTGTTCCCTGAAAGAGCTGGGATGTGAGAGTCAAATGCAGCATTTTGTTATATAAACTACTGAAACTAAAAAAGCTTGTTAAATCAACTCATTTTTTTATCAGTCTAGTGTGTGATCATGTAGAGTTCTGAGATGGCAGATATAACAAATTATTCCCCTGACTACAAAAGGTGCTTTATTCCAGGGAGGAGACAGGATGCTGATTTGAAGATGGGATTGGAGATGATGTCCAAGCAGTTGCTCTCCATGGGGATCCCCTTCACGCCATCTCCCCTAGACCAGCAATTCCTGGGGGAGGCGATACTCCCTTTTAACAGATACTACTCCTGATGGTCTGATGACCATCTCATGGGCAGTTCATCAAAGCAGCACATCATCTGCCAGCCAGTGCAGTCCCAGTGTACTGCAAAGATGTAGGATGGGGGGATGTAAAAATCATAATTTGATCAGTTCCTAAAAAACCTGGCTTTAGCTTTGCATAAACTAGACCAGACAAGGCAGTTTCAGGCAGTTCCACACTAGACAGTTTTGCTGACAGAGGAGGGATGTGATTTTTTTAAAAAATTATCCATTTATATTAGCAAAAATCTGGTGGAAACAGTTACACAGCCATAGGAGTGCTTTTGCTGATGCAGCTTATTTGAAACATGGGAAGCCGTATAAGGTACAACACTCTCCTGTTGTGCAGGAAGTATTTAACAGACACAAACTTCTAGGCAAAACCTTTTGCCAATCATGTTCCTAGCTCTTTACAGCTGATCTGCCCCCTTCCTAAAATATCTTGCAGGAAGCTGGTCCCATTTGCTAATGGGTTTTCTTCCAGTGTCTGGGAAACCTTGGGACTGGACTTGTTTCCTAAGGCTCTGTCATGCCCTAGACTGAAAGATACCCCCCAGAGCACACATTGGACTTCAGCAGCTTCTTCTCTAAGGCTTGTGGCTCACATGTTGGAGTCTCTTTTGCAGGACACTTTGGCCATTGGGAAAAGCCTTTCACATGTCCAAATCATCTTCTTGTGAAGTGGGGACAACCTAAAAGTTGCATGGTGTTAGGTGGGGCTTTGTGCACCACTACAATCTGAACGTTTTGTTGCCATCAAAGACCTCAAAACACCTCTCTGCATAATTAATTCCAACATAAAGTAGGAATATTTCATGCTGTAAAAGGTCTATCAGACACTATTTCTGTTTTTCTCACCTATCAGAAGTGTACCTGTATCTCCCTAAACCTATTTTTCCTACCAGTTCAGCAGCCTAGCTGAAGGCAACATAATTCCTGCTTTTCTGTGGCAGTACACTTTTCGTGGTCATGGATAACTCAACTGCAGGGTTGAAAGCTCCTAATATCCTCATTCAATAGCCACTACATGAAAAATTATTCACATCCAAGGCTGTAAAGTAATTTGCAAAAGTGCAGGTGCATCTTGGAGAGGGGAATTTTGATCAAACACTGGTTGAAGCAGAACAGATTGTCTACACCAGTGATTTCTCAGTGAACAAAAGTGACATGAATTGCTCAATTAGTCAGGTAGAAAAGGATTATTGCAAACCAGTGTTTTGTTCTGCTTTAGGTTAACCTGTACACTAAAAATAAATTAAATTTTAAAAAAATATTTAGATATTTACATGTATTTATTCAAATTAGTTACGTCTGCTCTCTAATGTGCTCTGAAACAACCCTCTTAGTTCACACATTTACATAGTGTTTAATGAATCATAAATTAGACATTTATGAATCATGTGCAAATAGCCTGTTTACATACACAATGTAAACTATGTAAATTTTCTTTTTGTTTCTGGGGATAATGGTAGTAGTCTTTGAACAGAAACCTGATCGAGAGGCATCACTCAGCCCCCTCTGAGATCCTTCTGACAATCATTTGTTTTCACCAATATTTTCTGGAGGTGTCTCATGAAGATCCCCAAACTTGGTTTAAGTCCAAGTATAAATCATAGAATTGTTTGGGTTGGAAGGGACCCTGAAGATCATCTAGTTCCAATTCCTGCTCTGGGCTCACTCCAGCAGCTCCCTGTCCTTCCTGTGCTGGGACCCCAGAGCTGGATGCAGAGCTCCAGGTGGGCAGAATCCCCTCCCTCCCCTGCTACCCACAGGGCTCTGGATGCAGCCCAGAGTTCATTTGGCTCTCTGGGTTGTGAGTGCACAGTGCTGGGTCACACTGAGCATCCTTGTTCAGAATACAATTATCCACTACCAGAAAATGCCCTGCTTTGGCATGAAATACCACCTGCTTGACCTATCTCAGATATTAGCAATCATGTAAGTTAACTTTATGTTTCAAAAAACAATTTAAGTTTCAAAAACTTTGGGCTTATTTCAAATGAACTTTATAAAATATATTAAAAATCTCATCCAAACTTGTAGATACACGTCTCTGAGTGGGCATGAATGACAAATCTCCAGCTAACAGGCTGTGACTTCTGTTATATCCTGATTTTAAAAAGCTTATGTTAAATATTTTTTCCTGCAACTTATTTAGTATCACTAGGGCTACTAACTTATGTTATTTTTCATTTGGATTTGCATCCAATATACTATATTTATCACATTGCTCTTGGATTGCAGTCTGAGCAGCGTTGTCATTTCAGTTACTGCAAACTGGCGGCAAAAACTGATCAGAAGAAGCTGATTTGGAAGACTTTGGTGCCTAGATTTTAAGAGGCAGATAAAGATTTTATATATAACCAAACCACTTTTGTTTGTTGTTTGGTTTTTCCAAAATTTGCTGGATTGTTTTCAAGTAGACATGTGAAGTCAGAGGCTGTTAAGGTTTTTCAAGCCAGCCACTTGAAAATACTAGCAGCTTCTGAGATGTGTCACCTCGGTGAAGTCACTGTTTGTGTTGCATGTGATACTGAGCTGTCTTGGCTTTCACATCCCTCCTGAAATATGGTAAGCATCTCTTTATTTTGTTCCAGAAGACAGAAAACTCTTTGTGGGCATGCTCAATAAGCAGCAGTCAGAAGACGATGTGCGCAGGCTATTTGAGGCGTTTGGCAACATTGAGGAGTGCACGATCCTTCGGGGACCCGATGGCAACAGCAAAGGTAAGGAATGGCTTGTGTTGACCTAGATCCTGGTCTTCCTCTATATATAATTTTCTCGTGTAACAAAAGTATCATGCAACAGCCAGAAGAGCACCCCTTACTTTAGGAGGGGTCACAATTTTACTCTATTGGTAACTCTATCCATGAGATGAGAAAGCTGATCACACTGTAAACACATTTCCAGCATGCAAGCTGATGCCTCCCCTCTGAACAAGGCCTTTACATTCACTCAAGATGTGCTCTCCCCACCCATTTAATAGGATGACTCTTTCTTTAAAAAATGCCAGTATTGGTACTTTACATCTTGTCTCACTGGCTCCATCATCACTGGCTCTTTATCTCTCATCCACCAGCCCCAGGTCTTTCCCTTCTTCACCTGGTCTTTGCATGGACCCATATCAGCCAGCAGTTGCAGCTGCAAGGGTACAAGTGCCAGTTTAATATTACACTCATTACACATTTATTATCTGAAACACGCAAATATCTCATTGCAAAACCAGGTGCCTTTCCTCCTTATGCCACTCTTTTTTACCTGGATAGCACAACAGACTTCTGCTACAACCCAGGCATGAGAATGAGGCCTTTCTCTGGTGAAGAAAGGTCATATTTTTCCCCCATAAGTCTCTAGACAAAGTAACTTCAATCTGACTAGAAAACCCTCTCCTCCTGGCAGTATAATGTGTCCATTAAATATTGATTTGCCTATAATATAGCATGAACTGTGTTGGCATGTGCAACACCAGAGAAGAGGCCAGTCCTGCTGACACAGTTCTTATCTCACTGGATATTTTGACAAGTGACAACATCAACCAGCACATTTTTGCAACAGGGAGGCAAAAACATCCAAATCACAGTGGTGCACTGGAGAAAGATGCTGTTATTCCATAAAATCACTGGTGGACAAAAAAAATACTTTACACCAGACTCATAGCTGTTCAATACACATAAGCACAGCTCAGCCTTCTTGATATAAATGGCTGAAGATAAGCTGTGGACACCTTTTTTACAGTTTTGGGGTTATTTTATTTCCACAACACCCAAATACAGGGGCTAGCCCATGGGGAAGTAGTAGGATAGGATGTCCTAGAGAAGCTCCAGCCATCATAACAGCAGACTGCTGAGCACATAATTCACTGAACAAATCAGTAAAGCAGCGAAAAGCAAAAAAAGTCTGTCTGCTTCCACCTGGAATAAAATCTAATGACAAAAGAGTTAAACAGAGTAATAATAAAGGCAATAAAGTCTGAGTTCTGTAAGAACAAATTCCAGAGGAGATCCAACCCACAGGCTTGTCTTCATACTTGCTCTATCTTTTTTTTTTTCCCTCTAAAACAATTTCATTATAAGACAGAATCTGAGTGGCAGCTCCATATTGCTAACCAGTTTAATTATTCGTGCTAGCAGGCTGCAGTCTCAGGCTGACGTTTCACTGAGCTGTTCAGGATCAATACTGAGCCTTGACAGAGTTAATATTACCAGCCTCCATTTGCTGGTGCTATTTACTGAGAATGTGAAGCTCCTAATTTACACACACATGGTTTCGTGCATGCACACATGCACACAGAGCAGTCAATCCAATGGAAAATTTAAGGCTAGTGCCCTTATCTTAGGAGACAGTCAGACAAGCCACAACTCCCACAAAGTTATTCCCAGTCTGTAATGTTTTCCATCTGCTAGAAACCAATATGTGACACATATTGCTTGTGAGCTACTTATTTTGGGTAAAACTTATAAGGCTTAAATTCTATGTAAGTTGAGATTTAAGCAGATTGTCTGAATTCCAGATAGCAGTCAGATCCCATGCACTTAAATCCTACCAAGTCCTCCAGGTATCCCTGTGGTGAGCCTCTACATCCTTCAAGTAGCTCAGTGCAAGCACTGGTCTCAGAAGCTGGGTTACCACTCCCTAGTTCAATCCGTCACAGTCCAGGCATGGCCAAAAAGCTGCCTAAGCCTTTCCTGAAGCTGTGAGTGCTCTCCTGAGCCATGGGGCATGGCCTTCAGGGTCTGCTGAAATACCTCCTGCATGAGTCACAGTGCTAGGAACAGTGGCTAGAGTAGGGAACCAGGTGGCAGAAGAGCTGGGACTGAACAGGACCTGTTTTTCCTGGGAGAGGATGAAGTGATCCTTCACCACTCCAGGTAAAGCTCACCAGGGTTCAGGCAGGAGTACAAGAGGGACTTGAAGTGGATCCAGAAGGACCCAAAGAGGACCCACTGCTGCTGCTCTCTGTTCAGCTATTCTTTTTCCCTTTTTAATTTTTTCTCATTGAGCAGTCTGCCACAATAACTCAGAAAGTAAAAAATTTCCAACAGCACCCTCCAAAAGAAGAGCCTTACCACCCTCTGCAATTACAGTCCTAGGGTCTGATTCTGCAGTCTCCTCCAAGATGACAAAACAGTCAGGGCAGCCCTTCCAGCTCTAGTCTGGAAGCAAAGGAACAAGAAAACCCTAAGCACTTGTATCTCTGTGTGTGTCAAAATCCTTCACACTCCAGAGTTGCTCCTGTGAAAAAGACACCATTGGTCTGAGAAGAGTGATATGACTCACATCCCCAGCTCACCATCTCCTAGAGGCACTTCTGGTGACAATGGGAAGGAAGATTATGTGCACTTTTGGTGTTGTGTACAGAAGCTATCCAACTGAATGCATAAACAAAAGTGACAAAATGTTGGGATCTCTGCTATTGCCTTGCCATTTACACCAGTAAAAGCTGAGTTTTCACTCATTCTGCTATATCAAAACCTACTGGAAGCAGTTAATAGAAAGCAGTAGGAGGGATCTCAATAGCATCCTGGGCATTACACACGATAAATACCTTTTTTCCCGCCTTTATCCAGCTCCACTGATCCATCAGGACCCACAGCACAGGGGTGAATTTCACCCAAAAAGAGTGAAGCCTTTGACATGACAGCAGCACCACAGCCAAAAATCCTGCTCTAAATGAAATTGATGACTGGAACTGGAAAGCTTTTGTATATTTGCTAATCAGCATCTTCTTTTTAGAGGCAGAAAATACAAAAGAATGTCTGCAAATAATTAAACACCTTAATTCTGGCTTATCTCTGATTAATGAAGAGGAAGACGCAGTATCTCAGGAGCCCGGGAATGCTGGGCTGGGATTATGTCATAATTGATCCCTATTGTTTCCAGCTGAAGTTTATCTATCTCATTTTCTTATGACTGTCTCCACTCAGCTCCTTATAAATTAGATCCTAGAAGTATTAGCAGTAATCATTGGGCCTTTCCTGAAATGCAGCCTGAGCACAGCGCTAAGAGGATGATGCAAAGTGAACAGCTCTCAAAGTGAGCTGTAAGATATTTTATATATGTGTGTTATTTTTAGGAGGGGCTATCACTACTTTCTTCAATCTATTTCTATCTTCCTGCAGTGATGATTTTAGGGACCTTTGGAGTTCATTCTTTTACCTTGCAAGTTGTATTGCTTCATTTTTCACCCTGCACTGTAGGGATCCAAAAGGGTGTGAAGACCTTCTAAACATGCTGCAAAGGGGCTGAAGGAGAGTATCCCACTGTCAGGACTGGCATTCTGTGCCCTGCAAACTGCACTCCTTCAGGGAAACCAAGAGGGGTTTGAAAATCTATTAAAAGCTCAAAAGTCGTTGGTAGTAATAGAAGGAGTTGGAAGCCAAAACTTCTCAAATCTCTCCCAGTCTGTTCCAAAAACTGCTTTAGCATATGGAAATTAACCTTCCTGTCTCTGAGTCAGTTTGCTTGTAGCTGGGAGTGTTGGCAATACTTTCCCCCAGCCCAAAAGTGCATGTAACCCTTTGAAGTGTTGATCATTTGTGAACTCCACCACATATCTATAAATGCACCTTTCTACCCTAAAATCTTATGTAAGGGTTCAGTGTGAGATTCCCCACACAGCAACACAGGCCAGAGAAACACTGCCCACATTTCTGTAATGTCCAGAACACCTACACAAGCACTGACTTTGAAGTATGAAAAACTAAGATCCAAGTTTTAGAGGTGGCAGGATGGTAATCAACACATGGGTACCCCTCCCACCCCTGCTACTTCACCAGAAGGTGTTTCATGCTTTGCCAGACCCAGGTGGCTTGGAGCCAAGATGAGCTCTGGGCAGCCTGTCACAGAGCTCTACCAAGCAGTGATATAATAAGATACCTTGTGGGTTTGGAGTAACTTGAATGCCTTCTGTACATTTGTCCTGTGGTTGCTTGTATCAAGCATGTGCAGCCTTCCAATAACTTGCACATGCTTCCATATTGTATCTCACAACCATAGAGGGAGGAACACTCAGCATTAAGTCTAATAAAAATAAAAGAAACAGCTTTTTCACCCAATAAATTGTAAAACTGTGCAAGATTCTGCCATGGAAAGCTGTGGAGGTCAAAACATTACTAGATTCAAGTTATACTTGCTAAGTTTGTGTCTGTCAGTACTTATAAGCAATGTGGGAATTCTAGAGGAAGCTTAGCCTTAAGAGGTCCTCATGCTGCTGACGTCTGGACTCTGGAAAGGGACCAGGGCACATTTCTTGTTACACTTTCTTCACAACCATATTATTGGCCAGCTCTGAGGACAGGATATGTAGCTAGAGGGAATTTCATGGTATCCATGCAAACTTTCTTACACTCTTCTTTTTCCTCTTCCAGGGTGTGCATTTGTGAAATACTCTTCACATGCAGAGGCCCAAGCTGCCATCAATGCCTTGCATGGCAGCCAGACAATGCCGGTGAGTAGTTCTGTGACAAGGGCAAGTGAGAATCAGGCCAGCCCTGGCTGCCTTGTGGCCTGATTGAGGAGTAGAAATTATCTGTGCTCTGAAACTCATCATCCAGGAAGGACCAGGGTCTTGGGTGTGCTTAACTAATCAGAGGAAAGGCTGAGATGGCACTGTCATTCCTCACAGACACAGAACCCTAATGGCTGCTGTGTTCTAACACCAAGAGTTTTAATGACCTCAGCAAAAGACATATGGCTCACACATGCCAAAAACTTTGGGATAGACTCACCATGAGCACAACCTTTCAGAGGGATGAATCAGGTAGAAACTGGTGTCTAAGAGTTTCTTCATTGTCCCTGTTCAGAGAGTCCCTGTCTCTAGACAAAGGATAATGAACTATTTGCCAGCACTCAGCAGAGAGAAGCATGTTCACATCATGGTAGTAGGAGCTAGAGACAGATCACAAGAGTGATGGGTTCCTTTCACTGTTACCACAAAAGTACCAACTTAGGTATAAGTTTGGCCCCCTACACCTGCCCTTTGAAAGTGTGTCAGACTAATTACTGGATCTTCCTGGAAAAAGATGAGGCATCTTTCCACTTGCACAAATTTCTAGTCATATGGGGTTTCAAGACTGATTGTTAAGAAAATAGAAATGGGGTTGTATTTTCTAGCAAATAGATATTTGTACACCATCATGAGACAGACAAGAATATAAGGCATTCCACTGTCAGTAGGAGAAGAAAATCTGGTACAACTTGTTTTGGTTTATTATAATAGTGTATTATTTTTATTAATAATTATTTACAGCGTAAATCATGGAAGGCTAAGAAGCATGCTGATAACTTGGAAAGGATACAAGAAAGCTCAATTTAAAATATTTGAGAGTGTACAATCTCCCCTTCAATAAGAGACTCTAATGTAAATTCATGAATTTATCCAAATAAGTTTAAAGTGGGCCCAACAGATTTTCTCTAGATCTTTGCAGGGATGAAAATGGAAAAATTCTTTACAAAAGCAAGAAAGTTTCTAAAACTAGCAAACCATCAAGATCTCATTTTTTGGAACCCCATCTTAGACAAATCAGTTTAAAAATGGTACATGTTTACCAGTGATGGTACCAAAAAGTCTCCTCAAAGATGGGGTCTCCATTTTTTGAAGTATTTAAATACTTTTAAGAGTCTCTTCCTAAAAGGCTCCTTCTAATAAACCCAGTCGATGGGCTTGCTGCTGACATCCCATACTGATATATTATAAACATCTTTCCTGAGACAGGTTAAAGAGGTTCTTTTAGTGACTTCCTTTCAATCTTTGACCCAAAGTCATAGTATCTATAAGATGACATCAGGAATTTCAATTCAGTAAGGTGTGGTACCACAAAAAAAATTAGTAAAAAGTCCGTCCCAATCCCAAAACCTCTACAAATTCCTGTGACAAAGGTGAGAGGAAGACATGAGAAAACAGACAAAACCCAAGGAGAGTTAAAGATTTTATCTAGATCTAGTATACCCAAAATATCATCATTCCTCAGCCCTTTCCTTCTTTCAGAACACTTTGGATTATGAAAACATACTCATCTCACAACCACCTGGAAACAATTTATGACTCTATCCTAGCGGTATCACCTGTGCTTAGGATATAAAAAACATCTGAGAATTTGGCCACTTCATGGGTCAATTTTATGGGACCATTTGTCCTCTTGACTTATCTGACTCAAACACCTGCTATAGAAACACTCTTTAATAACCAGACCAAGGCATCTGAAAAAGAACCACAACTTAACCTTTAGTAGATGTCCATCCCAGACTCAGAATCAAGTCTCCATGGTTTCACAAGTTTCCATGGATTGGCTGAACCGCACAGTATATACTCTTAATTCACAGGGAAAAAAAAAGAGGAAATTAATTTCCTCCTCTTCATTATAAGCTGTTACATGGCATTTCCTTGTGTCTCCTATGAGCTACAAGCAGGCACAACACTGCTACCATGTTATTGCAGACCTGCAAGGACCTGCAGAGTGACCAACATTCAATGAAGACGTGGAGCACAACAGGTTTTTCCCACAGTGGCTCAAAATTTCTAAGGCTCTTCGAATGAGATAGGCCAAATCCTGCCAGGATCTCTGTGCCCATTCTTGTTTTCATGGTACTTCGGAGTGTGCAGCGTTGTTCAGGACTTACGTGGACGTTCACAGGGAAATACAGCCACCTCGTGGTGAGATGCCGATTCAGCCCATCGTGCTTGGGAAGGAGGGGGACATTTCTGCCATCTTCCTTCAGCCCCCTTCCATTCCTCTCACCACTAGGACTGGCCTTGTTTGTCTGATTGCGATGCCAACTCAACACTGTTCCTGTGGTTCAGCCAATTTCAGCATCTCTTGGTATGTCCTCGTGTATCACCAGCAGGGCATCCGTCATCATTCTTGTCAGGTCTCAAGCCATTCATTCCTGCAGCACGCTCCTGTTTCTCCACAGCTGTCAGCATTATTGCTCTACTGTGACTTTCTGTTCACACAACATATGTTGCCTAATAGTATCAAAAGGCAACTTTCTTTTACGAAAGTTTTTTTTTGGCTTTTGTTGTTTTGGTTTTTTTTTAATTAACCTTACTTCGGACAAGTGCCTGACCATCAGCCATTACAAGCCCATTTCTCTGTGCAAGGCATCTGTTTCTTCTAAGGGTCCACCAAGTCTAATCGTACCAATTTCCATACAATCAATTAATCAATTTCCTTTAGAAATAAGCTACCCAAAATCCCCTACTTTTGAGCAGCTGCAAAGTTCCTTCTATACCTACCTGTCAAGAGAGCTTCCTTTTTGTCTTTTTAGATCATATTTTCTATTAGCTCATCAACTTTATGAGAGTGTTTTACTGGATCTCTGTATCATCCTTTATAAGAGACATAATCTTCGCGTACTTTTGCTTGTATTCATAATATATTCACAGCAAATACATCTCCTGTACTTTTAGCTTTGATTATTCCATCCCCTCCTGTCTCTGTTTCCTATCCATATGGGGACATAAACAGGTCTCTTCCTATCATTCTCTTCTCTTCCTCATCCAAACCTTGTCCCTAACAGTCTTTTCCGCCAACACAAATTCAGCTGCTATTGCTGTAATGACAGCTTGCAGATCTAATTTCTCTGTCTCAGGACTGACTCCTGTCCAACCCAAAATCTTGGTCTGTCTTTCCAGCATCTCCTGGTGGATGCTTAGCTGTCAGAACAAGCTCAATATGTATAAAACTGAGCTCTTGAACTTTTTCACCCAAAACCTGTATTTTCTATCCTCCACCTCCATTCTCAATCACTGTGGACAATATTATCATTCTACCTGTCAGTTATGCTCCTTCCTAGGCATCATCCTCAGCCTGATTTTCTCCTTCTCCCCACGTCTTCCCTTCATATCTGGGGAACAACCAAATGTTGAAGAGTCCCTCTGCAGAACCCATCCTACAAATCTAAGATGTGGCCTTGTCCATTTACCCACACAGAAATAAACTCTTCACAAAACTTTATTGCACTGTCATAGAATGGTTTGGATAGAAAGAGACCTTAAAGATCATCTACATGTCCTTTAGCAGGAGTATAGACACTTTCAAATGGACCAGGCTGATCAAGGCCTTATCCAAGCAGGCCTTGGTCACTGCAAGGGATGGAGCACCCACAGCTTCTCTGGGCAACAGGCCCCACTGCCTCACCACCCTCAGAGTAAAAAATTTCTTCAAATTTCTTCCCTCTTTCAGTCTGAAACCACTCCCCTCTGTACTTTCACTCCAGATCCTTGTCAAAAGCTCTTCTTCAGCTCCCTTTAGGCATGGGAAGGTGCTATAAGTTCTCCCTGAAGCCTTTTCTTCTCCACCCTGAACAACACCAACTCTCTCAAACCTGTCTTCCCAGGAGAGGTACCCCAGGCCTCTGAGCATCTTTATGGTCTCCTCTGGAAGCAATCCAACAGGTCCATGTCCTCCTTCTGTTTGGGCCTCCAGAACTGGATGCAGCACTGCAGGATGGGTCTCAAGAGAGTGGAGTAGAGGGGTAGAATCATGCACATTTAAGTCACAGCAACTATTATCCTACCCAAAAACTACACAGGGTAGTTTTTGTGCCCTTATCACCATCTTGACCACTGCGGCAACTCAAAATTTCTTTGGTCATGAATTCGTTCCTGGAAGGGGTAGAACAGTATTGTTACTGTGTACATTTCCTGCACAAAGATGAGAAGTGAAGAGTGTGATGTGCTTGACTTATCTTTAACAGTCTGAAAGTGATTTTTCTAAGCATCTTCTAGGATTCCTGCAGAAAGCAGAGAGAGACATTTCCAGAGATTAGTGCATTCTTTATTTTTCTGTGCTAGAATGGGCAATATCACCTTCTGGGCATGCCCATCCCATTACATTGGATAATTCAATAACACACTTAGACTGAATATCTGAGGTGAGACTCATCTAACCTAATTTGAGACACCCAGAAGTTACAAAATTCATGTCTGAGGTTGTCATCTAAGTTTATCATCCAAGTTTCTCTTGGAAACAGATACCTCTGCAGAAATTTTATTTTACAGAAATAGATTTTGAAACCTGTCTAACTAATAGACAAACCCAAATAGAAGTGTGCTTTTTAGCTAATTTTGGGCATCAATTTGCTATGGTCGTCCAGCTCCAAAATAGCAGTTCTTCATCCAAAGTACAACATAGAATGAAAAGAGGACCAATACTGTTTAAAAACTAAAGATAAAGCCAGTGCAGCTTAAAGTGAACACTTCACGTCCAATGCAGGGAGACCTGAAATCTGTCCTGGATGTTTGTTGCCCAGATAAGGCAATTTGGGATTCAGAAACCAGCCCTCCTGCAGCAGAGTCTCCTGACTCTAGTTCCATTAGATGTGCTATGAATTTGCTTAACACACTAATTGTCAGCACTATGTTAATTCCATATCTTTCTTTAATTAATGATGTTAAGGCCATCAAGGCTTCCAGACTTCTGTAAGGTGGCTTCTCCTAACACACAGGCCAAATACTCTCTTTTCTTTACTACAGTAGTCAGCACCTTGATCAAAGCATTGCATTTCCTCTGCATCCAGGCAATAGCATCCCAAGTCTGTCTACAGCTGGCTGAACATTTTCCATGAAAATTACTTTTCAGATTGAATCTTTGTTTTATGAAAAGGGAAAATGTGATACTTGGATACAAGCACTGAACAGACGTCTGCCCTTCAGAGAAAGATTCAGATTAGCTGAACTCTGAAAAAAACAGTAGTATTGCAATGCACAACTTTGTTAACTTGAGGGCTTCATTTAAATATTTTTCCATGTACCTCTTATTAACACAAATGACAAAACCAAATTCAAATCTCTGTCCAGGAACCACCAACTATATCAAATTATGCAATTATTGCTCAGTGTTGTTAGATGACATATGGATTAGATCTCTAGTTGCTGTCCTTTACACTTTTTTTTAAGCAAGAAAATATGAATGGCATAACACCTTGAATGAGGTTGACTTTGAGCCTCTGTCTATCATGTCCTTTGGAAGTCCATGCATAGTACAAAAATTCTCAGCCTAACATGGGTAATAGTGAGGTGAAAGAATTGTCTTCTTTCCTTAGACAATGTACTGTCTATCCCCTCATACCATGAGAAATTTTTTCCATAATTTAAGATAAAGGAATTTGTCACCTGTTTGGCTTATCAGGTAAGAACGACTTAAATATGAAATTATCAAAAACTGCCCCAAGAATTACAGAATGGTTTGGGTAGGAAGGGAGCCTAAAGATCAACACCCTGGCTTGGGCAGGGATGCCAGGCACCAAACCAAGACATGCAAATGCCCTTGTCCTGTGCAGTGGCCTCCTTCAAACTAAAGGCAAACAGGGCACTGGTACTCATCTTCCTGGCTTTGGATGCTTAGGCACCCCACCAAGGAAACCACCCCATCACAGTTCCCAGAGCAGCCCATTGGCTAGCTGGGCTCTGTCGTGATATAGTGAAGCTTTTCAGCAGGTCCGGATCCCAGGCAGAAGTGTGTTTACTTAGGAGAAGGAGCTACTCACACTTAGTGGTAAAGAAGGTGTTTATTCAGGGCAAAAGCCCAGGTGTTCAAGGCTTGAGTGTGTGTGTGAGTGTTCGTCAGAGTCCTGATTTTGGGTCTCTCCTGCTCTTCTGAACAGCGGTGTTACTCATGGAAATGAGGGGGTTTGACCTGGCCATATAAGGGTGAGAGGGAGTGTGTAGGAACTTGAAGCTTTGACTGAGCCATCTGGCCTGCCTGGGCTATCAAGAACCTTGGGTGTATTCACAGATAAGATACAACAGATTCTCAGAGACTGGAGCCAGGGCTATCCAGCAGAGACAAAGCACTGGGCTAGGGTATTGAAAAAATACAGTGGACTAGGCCAGGGCTATTATGTCACTTAACGACTGTGATTAAGGAAAAGGGGTGTGTGGGGGTAGGAATGAAACCTTTTACAGAAACTTATTCAAAAATTTTAGGAAACCCAAAATGCACACTGCAACACATCCCCACCTCACACTGATGACTGCTGCTGTTATTGTTATGCATTCCCATGGTGCAGCTATGACTTCCAAAGCTCTGTGAAGCTGCCTGCAGACACAGCCCCACTGTGGAAACCAGCTGAGCAGCTGTGCTCACCTCCCACTAACATAGCAAAGGAATATTTAGCTGAATTAGGGGTAGAGGGGAAAGTAATGTGGAGTCTGCAAAAGGAGCTCTGAGCAGGTGGAGAAAATGAGGGCAATGAGCCTTTGTGGGCACGATGAAGCTGCAGCCCGGGTGCTACGCTCATGGAGTAGTGGGGAAGCAGTTTTGCAGGAGCAGGTTGCACCAAAGCATGGAGTCGGCAGGAACCCCCTGGGAGGAGCAGCCTGGTGGCTCCGGTGAGGGGGGGGCCACAATGCCTTCAATCAGCTGAGGTATTTTTAACAATTATTTTGATATAAACAGCTCTGAACTTGAGGAGCTCCATGTAAATGGGAAGCAGTGGGGCTTGTAATTAGATTTGTGTACACTTTCATAAATTGCTGGAAAACATCAAAGCTGTGATAGAAGGCTGTGGTGCACTTTATTTCCTTCTTCTGTTCTTCTGTTAATTGAATGGTTGATGTGTGGATAGGAAGCGTTGGCTTCGCAGAGTACTATTTACAGACCCGCTGACAGCTGCACTGTGAAAATTAACAGGAACAGAGCAGCCTCTGTCACAGCTCTTCCCATGAGGGACTTGCTTCAAATTAGATCATTTCTTTCATAGGAGAAACTTTCCTCATTGCTCCTCCCTTCTTTGCAAATATGCACACACATCCAGCTGCACACTCCCCTCCTCCCCTCAGGCTCATGGCAGCCTTTCGTGCTCAGAAGGGTTTGTCATTTCCACAAAGTTGGGATAGTTAGGCTGCTGTTTAAAACCTGTAATGTGTGCCATTTCCAGCAAGACACATTCTTCAGGAAGTCATCCAAATCTGTAAGCAAGATTTGCATGGAGCCATGGATTCATGTTTGCAGGTCTCACATTAAGTAGAACATTACTTTAATCCTCCCAGAAACTCTAGAAGACATCCTCTCAGACTGCTACTATTGGAAATGTGGTTACTGTTGTTCCTAGAGAAAATTGCTACATGCTAAATAACATAAAAACCTCCGACAAGACAGCTCCTACATTCATCAGTTTGCTTACTAAAGGCCAGGGTTAACCTGGCTGTATGAATTACTTCAAAGTGTCAGTCAAAGTATAAAACTTCAAGTTCATCCATACTTTTCTTACAGCTGATGGAGAGGGTCTAGGACCTGATTGACTGAGTAGCTGAGGGTTTAGAATTGATGCCCAAAATGCCTGCAATTAAATCATGATCATCTGAATGTCCCTTTAATAGACAAGACACAAGAGAGAAGCAAAAGAAATAATAACACAATGTATAGGAGTGAACCAGTCTTTTACATAATTTATATGTTTAGCATGTTCTTAGCTAAGTGACAGCAGTTTTTGTTCTTGGCTCCAGTAGAGAAGTAATAACCAGTGAACACCTGAGAATCTAAATCTTAATTGATATCTTATTCATATCTGGGAAATACAGAATTAAGAATGTCAAACTTGAAGCCTTCAATTCACCCCTTCACTTCTCAAAAATGTCTTCAAAACATCTCAGTAATAAAAATAGAACCATAGACAAACCCATAGTATAAACAGATAATAATTAAACAGACCACAATTCAGAGTATTAATTAGCCAACAAAATTTACTCTCATTGAGACTCCAGCATGGTCTCAAGTTCTCAATTAATAAAAGCCACATTATGAGAGTCTGTAGAGACACAGTCGCTGAGGCCCTCAGGTTGTTAGGATAAATAGAATCACACTATTACAGAATCATCGAAGTTGGAAGAGATCTTTAAGTCCAACTATCACCCCAGCACCACCTTTGTAACTCCTAAACCACATCACCCAGGTCCAAATGCCTCTTAAACAAACACCTCCAGGGATGGTGACTCCACCAGGGCAACCTATTCCAATGCCTGACAACTATAACAGTGATTTTTTTCTTTCTAGTCTGGATCTCTCCTACTTCAGCTCAAGGTTATTTCCTCTGATCCTCTATTCCTCTATTTCCCACTGCAGGCATAGTAGGAAAGACCAGTCCCCACCTTTCTATAACCTCCTTTCAGGTAATCATAAAGAGCCATAATCATAATCATAAAGAGCCCTTGAGCCTCCTCTTCTTGAAACTAAAATAGGAAATGGAAAATCCATTAGATCTTTTACATGACCGCAGAAACATAAAGAGGAGATTTTCAGAGGTGATCCACGCTGAAAGTTGGTGAAACTTCAGCATCTAAGTGACCTTGATGACTCATACCTGAGCCTGGCTGAAAGTTAATTGCCCAAAGTCAAAAAGTCTAGGGCAGAATGAGGCATCATCACTGCTAGTCCACCTGTCCAAATTAATGCAGAGGGCTGAGGCCTGGTTTTACACAATTGTTGTTAGAGAAGCTGGTGAGTGAAAATGGAGATGTCAACTCTGACCCTTTTTTTTCTCTTTTCTGTTGATCTTGAGCTCTCTAAAGGACACACATTCCTAACAATGTCATTGCGCAACATAGAGGCTGTCTTGTTTAACTCAGGGCAAAGCACAGCACATCCATTCCTTCTATTAGAAAAACAGTGATACCTTGGGAACCCATTAAAAAGTCACCAGCAGCAGGCTTGGCCCTCTTTCCAGTAATGAATGATTTTTTGAATATGTCACTTAAACACCATTTATAAATGTGTGTGTTGTCCTTTAGGGTGAAAAAAGCAGTGGACATGTAATACTTACATGTTAGTTTGCAGCCATTTCTATCACCAAAGCCCAGTGACTCTTGATAGCTCATCTTTCCTTTTCATTGGGCAGTGGGCAACAAAATGGGGGGAATAAAGCTCATAGACCCCATCCCACCATCTCCATCAAGACTGCTGAGTCTACAAGCTTTGGGAGAGCAGTCTCCCACTGTTACCATAATTTCCCTTAATTCTTCCTATACAAAAGTAAAACTGTAAGACTGTGTTCCCTGCCTCTCCCATAGTTTCATAAATGAACTAATCAATCATGTTTCTGGGTCCCAGAGCAGATATCCAGGCAGCCTGGCTGCCTGACACAGGTGTGAATCATGCTGGCACCAAAGATGGCCTTCACTTCTCTGGTTACATCTCCAAAACCACACAGTCATCCACTGAAGTGACATGTGAGACATGAGAGATATCACTGGACATCTTCTCTGAGCTTCTCAGCTCCCTCCAACCCACAGCATTCCCCACCTCCAAACGGCACACAAGTGACAACTGCTTGTGAGCCACATTACCTCATTCTGGGAAAAGAAAATTCAGTTGGCACGTACCCATTCTTTCACAGGTCCAAGGGGAGCTGGGCATTAAATCAGCAGCTGTGGAGGTGGCCATGGAAAAGCACGAACAGGATCATGCCACTGCTTAGAGTTGCCCATGTCCTGGTGATAACAGCAGCCCCTGCAATTCTTATTCCACCCAACTCTTGTCTAATCTGTGTGAGATTAGGATTTCAGGAGCTAAAATAATTCACGAGCAATGACCTTCCTGTGATATATGAGCCATCAATAAGCCTCCAGCCTGGGAGACATGAAACAGTCCCTGCCTGCCAGGGGAGTTCCTGGCCTATTGAAGGTAGCTGCACTGGGCATCACTACCTTCCTCTAATAAGGATTAGAGCATTGTCTTTACCTCTTCTGCTCCCTTTGGTGGCATCTCTTCCTTCCTCCTTTTCTCTTCCTGTATCTTTTGATCTAAGCCTCATTTATATCAGTGGGAACTTCCTACATAGTTAAGTAGACCCTGGATCAGCATTAAATCACTCTCAATGTTTCTCATTTTTTCCCTTTAATTCACTCCTTCCCAGCCTTACTCAGGTGTGTGGTCAGGATTGATAACACACATTCTCGTAAAGAAAACAGAAAGATCTTAGTAAGTGGTAGAATGCTATCCCCATCCAAAACATCGCATAGTGATGCAGTAGCTATTATTCAAATGGGTTTTGCAAAATTCAAAATCAGTTTTTATAGGACAAAGATGCCCTCAAAGAATCAAAACAAAGAATCAAAATAATGACCTTCAAATAAGACTCTTAATTGAAGCTCACACAAATTCATGAATGTGAAGCATCCTAGCAGACACCAATATCTTTGCCTCAGATGTCCACTGGCAAGTGAAATCACATAGAAGAGGACACTTGATTTCCCATTCCAAAGGTCCGTCTGGTTGGTGCTCACAGGAATAGTGGTTGTGAAGATGACATATTTTAGTCTCAGTGGAGTGGAATGCAGCAAGGGCAGACCCTTCAACATAAACCTTCTTATTCCATGAAAACCCAGGACAGTTTCACTGAATTTACACCATTTCATAGCTTCAGTTGACTATCTGTTTGTTTCTCTGTATTAAAGCATGGGTGACACCTCCCTGAAAGCAGAATATTTTCTCAATTAACTGTGAAATTATAGAAAAGTTTGGGTTAAAGCAACGTTTAAAGCTCATCTGGTCCAGACCATGGCTGGAAGCGTTTGGAGATCTTCAGTTTAAACATGCTGCAAAAATCCAAATCTTTTACTATCTCACTTGAGCAATATGGTTTACACAATAGCCCCGAGTCTTGCAGCATGATAGGAATCTGGGAGGCACAGCCATGTGCAGGGTGTTGGCAATGCAGTGCCATGGAAATGTGCTTTTATTTCATATGAACAGCTGAAATGTATCTGCCCAGCTTGCCACCCCTTCTAGCTCTTTTCCTTTTTTTTTTTTTCCCCAAGTCATCATAGCTATTCATGTCCTCATCCTGAGCTGCCAAAGAGATGTGGAGCTCTTGTGAGCACAGTCCTGAAGCATCAGGATCACATAGCTGGTTGAGATGCTACTTTGCTTTGACAATAGTCAATTCACTGTAATAATGACTCTGTAATAATTCCACATTTCTTAATTTCATCCTGGCTTGTTTAACTGAAAGGAAAGATCATTCAAAGGGCTCTATACTGCATATACTGCAGCTACCAAATATGTTCTTAATAGTAATTATATTAAGCTTTTTTTTTTGGGGGGGGGGGGGAAAGGGTATTTTATAGGTATATTTTTAGTTACTATGGAACTAAACATACCTAATCTTTCAAACAATGTTGCTCTTATTGTAAGGGAGAATATACAACACTTTCTTTTGGATTCTGGAGTCTGTTTTTCTTCAAATAGAAAAAAAGATTATTTAATGCTTTCACAGTCTTAAATATCAGGAAAGAATTTCTAGTCTGTTTGTGTTACAATACCTCCCACTTCATAATGCATTAAGGAAGGTGAATGATTTTGTGAGGACTTTTATCATTCATAGACTGAGCTGAAAAATACAGAAATGCTTGAAGAACTCTGCTTTTAAGTTTAGGTTTTTCAGATATCTGGCTTTGATTCGAGAGGCATACTAACACCTGGGTTATATATTGAGTTCTTCCTAATTAGAATTGGGTACAGTGACACCAGGACTCAATGATTCTGTTGCCCTGTGGAAAGCAATAACTTTAGCTCTGAGAGACACCTGGTAAGTAGTGTATGGGCAAATAAAACCTAAATCAAGCTTCCACTCCAAATAAATTAACAGCTCTGGAGACTTGTGAAGGGAAGAACCTGCAGCAACTCCCTCTGCTTAGACATTGCATGAAGAATCTTCTCTACTGAAGGAGAAGCATTATCAAAGGGTCCATCACTACAGCCCTGGATGAATGCCTCCTTTCCTCTCTCCATCTCTGTCACTCTTAAGAGTGTCTAAACCAACTCTCAGGACTGTACGGAGGAAATAGCTCCTAGTGACTGCTGTCCTACTCATCTTTAAGATGAGACATGAAATTGAAGCCCTGAGTGCAGAAAAATAACATATTTCACAAGATAGGAAGAATGTTAGTCCTGGTCTTTTGGTCACCTTCCAGCCTGGGTAATTACATTTCTGCCTAGCTGAAATTCCCACTGCTCTACAGTTTAATTGGATAGTAGTTTCTTTTTTGCTTGCCTAAAATCCCAGGTTGGGGTCAAACCCCACTGTCTAATTGAGCAACCCTCTTTTCAGTAGAGCTGCCTAGGCATTTTCAAAACAATTCCAAATTTGTTTTCAAAATTAGAGGACATCAAGCCAAATGGCCTGAGATGAGAGACCTCATAGCAAATAAATCCTCCTTTGGCTTTTGGGCCTTAACATCAAGGATCCTTGCATGGAAATATTACCCTAATTTTCTTGCTGAAGGTCAGCATCCTCCCATCTCTGCTGGGAGCTTGTAGTCAGTGAGGGAGTGCTAAGGCAAAATTTCCATCACAAACAAACCCATTTCTGTGGTGACAATTAGGAATACAGTCATTGCCTAAAAGAGGAGCATCCAGCAGCACCTACTCATTTAAGCATCTTTGTGTTCATGGCTGACATTTTGGAAGGTATTTTATAGGATCTGCACATTCAGATCTCTTACACTCAAGAGCTTTAGCCACTGGAACTTCAATATAACAAAAGTTTAAAAAAAATTTGGCGCAGATGTTTTACCTTGGCTCCATTTGAGCTAATGAAGATGTAAAGGTCCACCTCCATGAGACACCCTTGTGTTAAAATACTTAAATGCATGTTTGCCTCCAGCAAGCGATTCACTAAGCTTACAGTGAAACACAATTTAATGACTTTGGCAAATTAGGCCCAGATACATTAGTTTGAAGGAAAAAGTTGTCTAACCATCTGTGGAGGTTAGTAACCTACCGAATCAAAGCAAATTTATAGGGCTGGCAGGAAAAGGAAATTCAGGCATTTATTCTGCAAGGCCAGACCTTCACAGAACATTTTCTAAGAATTTTGTACTAGGGAGAAGCAATTGAACACCTGAGCTAGAAGACACAAATGGGAAGCAGAACAGCCCCTCTGTAATCCAAGCAGAAGCAGTAAGAGACTTGGTGAGCCACCTAGGTGCTCACTAGATGGTATCCACCCTGAAGTGATGAGGGAGCTGGCAGAAGAGCTTGCCAAGCCACACTCCATCATTTATCATCAGTCCTGGCTCGCTGGGGAGATCCCAGATGACTGGAGGTGCCAATGTGACATGCATCCCTCAGAAGGGTTGGAAGAAGGGTGCAGAAAAATACAGACCTGTCAATTTAATTCTAGTCCCCAGCAAGATTATGGAGCAGATCACCTTGAGTGCAATCACATGGCACCTACAAGACAGCTGAGGGATGAGGCCCAGCCAGCATGGGTTTAGGAGGGGCAGGTCCTGCCTGACCCAGCTGATCTCCTTTGATGGCCAGATGACCCACATAGTGAGTGTGGAGAAGGCTGTGGATGTGTCTGCATGAACTTCAGCAAGGCCTTTTGACACTGTCTCCCACAGTATCCTCCTGGAAAAGCTGGCACCCCACAGCTTGGACAGAAGCACTCTTTGATGAGTTAGGAACTGGCTGGATGGAGGCCCAGAGAGTGATGGGGAATGGTGCTGCATCCAGCTGGTGGCCAGTCACTAGTAGCATCCTCCAGGAATCTGTGCTGGGGCCAGTCCTGTTTTATTCATGATCTGGATGAGGGGGTTGTGTCCACCATTGGGAAACTTGCAGGCAATACCACATTGAGGGGGAGTGTTGAAGGGTAGAACTGCTCTGCAGAGGCACCTCGATAGATGGATAGGTGGGCTGAATCCAACAATGGATGGGGGGTCCTGGGTCCTGCACTTTGGCCACAAGACCCTCCTGCAGTGCTATAGGCTGGAAACAGTTGCTGGACAGCAGCCAGGCAGAAAGGGATGTGGGGGTGCTGGTTGACAGCTGACTGAACATAAGCCAGCCATGTGCCCAGGTGGCCAAGAGGGCCAATGGCACCTGGCCTGTATCAGGAATGGTGTGGCCAGCCAGAGCAGGGAAGTCATTCTTCCTCTGTACTTGGCACTGGTG
>VWZU01005450.1:559367-574266 GCA_013397095.1 Sterrhoptilus dennistouni | reverse complement strand
TTTTTTTTTTTTTGTGGTAGGGGGGTTGCTACTCAAATCTGAACATATTAAAATGTCTCATGCACCCATAGTGGCGTTCTTAAAGCACTAACATGGATTTAAGCAGTTGTTGAAGTGTGTAATTGGACTAACCCATCACGGAATGCTGCAATGGTGAAAAAAATACCTGCAATTGGTTTAAAAGAGAGGTTACTGCAAAAATGGTGCTTTCAATCAGTAGTATACCCTGACACAGAAAGATATTGTTGAAGATATGATAGTTTACCTCCCCACGCACACCTAGCAAGAGAAAAATATGATTTGAGGCTCATAGAAAACACATTTTTGATCCCTGAAATCATCTTGAACATGTTGCATGTAGAACAGACTGTCCAGTCATTTTACACATACACAGGAGGAAGACAGTGAGGTAGCAGACAGTTTTAATTCTCTCCCCAGATATTTAAGAATTCTCTGCTAGTGGGTGACAAGATCCCACTCAGAACATAAAGACAAATTTGTTCTTCTGAAATAGCAGCTTTACAGTCTCCCACAGGATGCATCTGGGAAAAAGGAAAGAATAAGATTCCATGAAAGGAACAAATTTAGTCCAAATTTTGCCCCCATTCACTGGGAGATATCGGTTAAAACAGTATGAAGTCAAGTTTGGGCCAAACAGTGACATTAAAAAACGTATCACTGGCTACCTTTAGGCTACAAATAAACTTGACAAGTCTTTCAAGGATCCCTAGTGCTGAGAAAGTTCAGAATTAGTTTGCACATGAAAGGTGTATTCATGAGAGAGTGCAGACAGAGTAGTCCTGGAAATCAGTACACCCACTGAGATCCAAAGGGAATCTGATAGGAACTACTGTAGAAACCTTGGGCTGAGAGTTTTTGGAGGTTTTTCAAGCTTTTATTGAGTGTTTTCTGAATAGGGGGGTAATTGCAAGCAGTCCGTTCATTTGCTCAACAGCTTGGGAGTTTTTTCATTTCTCATTTTTTTCTTTGCGGGTGGTGGTCACATCTGTTGCATCAGCAGTTTTCTCCACAAAATTGTTGTTTCCGGTACTCACCAGCCCTGCCCTTGTGTCCTCCCCATTTGCAGGTGGAAGCACGCCTCCTGGCATAACTGCACCAGCTGTGCCTAGCATCCCATCTCCAATTGGGGTGAATGGTTTCACCGGCCTCCCACCGCAGGCTAACGGACAGCCAGCCGCTGAAGCCGTGTTTGCTAATGGCATTCACCCTTATCCAGGTAAGCCAGACCAACCCTGTGCCCACAGCCTGTTGCCTCAGTCCTAGGGATACTGTCCACACCCACAGGCTTTGCTCAACATAAGCCTGTGGCATAAGCTCAGAAGGGTTATACCCCACACCACCAGGGCTCATTACAGCATTGGTATCGTGTCTTGGTTACGCAGCTACAGTGTTAAATGGTTCAATCTGGATGATAAACATCAAGGGCATGTTGGAGGTGGAAAAACTGTGTACTGAATATTTGAGTGCTCATCTGCTGGTGAATATAGTCAGGACAACCAGAATGTTTTGCTTCAGCTGAAAATTGACCTGACTCCTGAGCAATTCATGCTGGCAGATCCCCTCGCAGTACTGCCAAGGGTCTTGCTTCTAGTTAGCCTTGAAGGAGCTGTGCTAAGCCTGTTTGCACCCAGCACTGGTATCTCCTGCTGGAATTCCCTTGCAGCCAGAGGGCTCTGGGAGAATGATCCAAACAGACCATGTGTTTGCTGACCCAAGTGGTTTCCTGTGTGCAGAGAGTAGTTGTTGATCTCCAAAATGCTCGCTGCACGCAAATCCTGCTGCCTTACCAGGCCTGGAGAGTGGATCTGCATTAATATAGTCTCTGAGTGGGCTCAGGGTCATCCTTTGGTGGCACACTGCAGGACAACTGCTGCTGGGATTCACATTGTGCCTAGCTTGAAGATGCCAGCACTAAAGAAGTGATTTTGCAAGCACTGGAAATCAGAGATGAGTGAAGGAGGTTAAAGGATACATACCTGTCCCTATACCTGTATTTACAAATATACCTGAAATCTAAATCTGTAATTAACAAGAACTCAGGAGTTTACCATTCTTTAATGTGCACCTACATTTTTTTCAGGTCCTTGAGATTTGAGATAATTCTCTCCTCCAACACACTTCCTCTAGGAAGACATTTTTACTTTACCATTCCTGTACACATACTAATGGTAACAATCATAGCAATAAAAATCTAAGTAAATGTTACTAATTGATCCTAATCACCAGCTGGCAAAGGAGTATTTTACCCTGGGGAACTGATAGATTGATCTAGTTAGTCTGTTAGGAAATCAAATACGGAGTTCAATGTTCCAGCCAAAAAGCCCCAAAAAACTCTAAGAAAAAATAATTCTTATAATCTTAGCCAGTCCTGAAAACAGAAGATTCATCATCATAGGGGACTTTACGAGCTACAAGGAAAAACACCACATAATACAGAAATACCAAAATCTTACCTAGGTATTGACAAATAATTATCTTCCTCCCAACAAACACTTTGCAACCATGGAGTTTGAGTTCAGTTCTAAGCAGAATTAAAACCAAGGGACTTACTGTACTCAAAATTAGACATGTATATATGTGTTGTAGCCGCTTAAGGACTGAGGAGATTTTGGAGTCATCAGAAGACTGCAGAGAGCCCTTAGTATGCTCAGTGAGTTCAAACACAACACTGAGAAAGCATTGTCTTTAAGGTTATATAAACATGGCCATCTGTTCTTACGTCCATTTATTTCAGTTTGCCTGCTTGCCAGTCAATCATTTCTCTGTTTACTCATCCATTTCTATGTATGTCTGTCCTTTTTTCTGGTTTATTTAGATCCTTTTAGCCAATTTCAATGATCCATTACTGTGGGTGTCAGAGAAAATATGTTCTTTCTAGGAGAATCTTAATGGCTTGAGCTTTTGTTAGTATTCCCATAATTAGAGAATACCTCAGTTAGGTGTTTATATAGATGGTTATATAAAAATCAATGGTCTTAATCTGATTCTTAATCTTAATCTCTCTGAATTTTGGAGAGAGTTGCTCAGGCAGCAATTTTGAGTAAGTCCCTGCACAAACACCAACAGGCTGACACACTGAAAGGTGACAGCCATCCTGCCCCTCGTCACTGCAGGCAGAGACACCCTTCTGCCAGTAAAGCTGACATCCAAACAGTCTGAGCTGTGTAAAGTTTGGATTTATCTCAGGGTAACTTCAGCAATATATTTGCCTTTCTCATTGCTCAGCTTCCCCATAACGTGGTGACACCTTAAGTTATACCAGAGGTGTAAAGGGAGCAGTTGCAGGTCAAACACTCGCCTCTCATTATGCTTTTGTCTGTCCCTGAAATGCTGAAAGCAAGTCCACATAGCTTACATCATGCATTTGCTCCATCTAATTGTGTTCCTTCTCATGAGCATTTATGCACTCGCGGAACCTCTCCTCCTTGCCACAGGCTTTATTCAGTCCTGGAGCTTAGCAGCATAAAAAAATAAAAGGATTAGACATTTATATGGGTAATGAGAACATCCGCAACCATATTAGACTGGATAAAAATGTAGATAGGACACAAAACTTCATGTTTTATTATATAAGCCAGCCACTAATTGCTTGGGGTTAGAAAGAAATTTTTATCACTGGGCAGCTTGTTCCATTATTATGGGACTTTTCTCACTCTCTCCTATTGTATCTCTTACTGCCCTGCGGTTCTGGATGGCTCTGTCTCTAAATGCAAGGGTAGAAATAAAATGCTACAGCTGAGCAGGCAATTGCACTAACACTATAGAGAAGGCAAGATCATGACAGAACCCATCCAAATTCAGCATCTTCCAAACAACTTTCTTTTATGGTGTACCTCTCATTCTGAAAGTGGTTAAGACTGCTGCTGTATTATGTATATAATCACAGTCTTGCTATGATTATGACTTGCCATATATTGTTTAAATTCTGAATATTGCTTTCAGATACTCTTTTATACTCCACAAAAAAAACCTCAAATTTGGGTTCACACTATTAAAGCCTGTAGCAGAATGTTCTTTGTTGCCTGAAAATAGCAAAACAGCACAATGAACATCTCTAGAGGCATGACATCCATATCATTCAGACCCTAATAAATTCCTTTAATTGTGCAGTTTGTCTACATGTTCACCTTTCTGACCAGCCATATTATTTTTGATGCTGCATAAAAAAGACTCCAGAATACCACAGTCTTTATAAAAGTAAGTCCATATTACATAATTGTATTTAGTCTGTGACTTCACTCTTTTTTCTTCTGTCTTCCCTGTCCTCTTTTTTCAAGGTTCCCTTTGACTGGAGAAGGAATGTACATTATCAGTACCATTTCAGTCCGATTACCAAACTATCCATGGCTTTGTGGCAAAGATCAGAATAATGTGAACATTCCTTCTTGCCAGGGCTTTGATCACAGCACCTGTCCCTGCAGGAATTAGCTTTCTCTGTTAATCTGGTCAGGCTATGGATCCATGCGGTGGTATTAGAAAACCATTCCTTGCAGTCATAACCTTTGCGAGCCAGGGTCTCAGCTTCTCCAAGATCAGACAGTACATAATGCCTCAGTGCACTTTTTGCCACAGAGTGAATAACAAGGCAATAAGTATTTCCCCTTCCACTAGTCTGAGCCCCTTTGGAGATTTGACCTTTTTGTGTATTAATTCCGGCCCTTTAATCTTTCAGTTTGCAGAGCTATTGAATGTGGCAACGTGTCACAACATATAGTGGGGACAAAGAGCATAATCTGTTGAGCCATGATCTTGTGAGTCACTTTGCAGCAGCACAAGAGCATTTGCCATTTCCACATTAGTCACACTAGCAGGGATTGCACTCTTCTGCCAAAGCTTCTTAGCCACACAGAACCCAGAGCCTCTCCTGTAACCATGTGTGATGTACAGTAACAGTAGACACTATCTGCACTGTCTTCTGGTCTGTCTCACATCATCAGAATTCTGCTCTCTGGTAACAGGTCCTGCCCTGCTGAATTGCATTGTGAGGGCCTAGACAAAATTCTCGTTCCAAAGGTAGAGCCTTTTTGGTAAGAGAATGGGAGGGAGAGATGAGAAAATCATGAGACTGAAGGGTAGCAAACACAGAGTGGATTGGCTATCAAAGAACGGATGAAATGAGAGAACTGAAAGCACAGCTCCTAGAAAAGTGAAGACTGCTCAGTAATCTTCTGTCCAGTGATGTGCCCAAAAAGAAGTGGAAATACACCACATAGCACCTTACATCCCCCTCACTCCTCCTGAGCCAAAGGATGCCCAGCTTGACCAGAGCCAGGGATGGCCCAGCAGTTTGGAAGCTTTGTGGAGCCTTAGATGGGGGAAATGCTTTCATGAATGCTGAGTTCTTCAGTAACTTCTTCACAAGAAGAAGCAGAGAGGCAGGCACTGGTCTCTTCTTTCGTGACCAGTAACAGAACCTGAAGGAATAGCCTGAAGTAGTGTCAGAGGAGATTTAATTTGGATATCAGCAAAAGGTTCTTCACCCAGAGGGTGGCTGGGCACTAGAACAGACTCCCTAGGAAAACATTCATAGCACCAAGCCTGACAAGGCCAAGAAGCATTTGGAAAATGCTCTCAGGAACATGGTATGACTCTTGGGGTTCCCCTGTGCAGGTCTTTGATGATCCTTATGGATCCCTTCCTAAACAGGATATTCTATGATTCTGATATTAAGTGCATTTGGTCCAGATTTAGGTTGCTGAGAAAAAAAAAAGCTAAGTCCCTTCAGTTCATTTTAATCCATTAAAAGTGTGTCACCTCATTTACTATTTTCAGGCACACACTGGTTCTGATTCTGACTGGTCACCACTTGCAGGACTGGCTCTGTCATTCCTCTCTGCAGACCCAGCACTAGTTTCTCCACCACCACTCCCCTTTGGCACACAGTGGGTACATCTGGGCTAGCAAGACATCAATCTCCACTTCATGCCCTGTTCAGGGTCTAGCCCTCTCTCGTGAGGACTAGCTGTCAGTAAAAATGGGCAGCCAAGCTTTGATGCCCACATTTTTCCAAGTCACCACTGGGACAGGGAGTAAAGGTGTGCCTCACAGGGGAATTCCTGTTCTGTAGCAATTCATGTCTTTGTAACTGAACATAGATCATCAATTAATTTTCCTTGGCCCAACAAAAAGGTATCAGGCAATCACCAGTTTCATCCACTGCCAGCAGAGACAACACTCAGATTCCATCTGTAATTATTATCATTACCCAAGTTAATTTTGCAGGGGAGGAGTTGCTAGCATGTTATTATGACTGCCTTATTCATCAGTTTGCCAATTAGCAGTGTTGTTGATGGACAGGCTGCTGCTCCAGACCAGTGAGTACAGTGCCGGTCCTGACCACAGCAGGCACCATCCAGTGGCACTGGGCAAGAGCAAGGCTTCACTGGTGCAGGGAGAAGAGGTGATAGGACTGGCTTCCCACACCCCAATGTCTACCCTGATATTTCAGGCCTGAAAGATGTTAGACAAGAAGAGTTTAGAGAGAAGGTGAATCGGGAGAACAGAAAAGCAGTGACCTGCCTGTGCCTCTAGGAGGTCCAGGATGAAAACGAAACCCCACAGCATTTGGTCCAGAACTACACTATGGCCTAGAAACATGCCTGGCTCAGCTACCCAGAGGCTAAGTTCCTCATTATAGGAAATCTCCAGCTCTGTATTGTTTGTCCACTCTAAATTTCCAGATGAGAGCTTTCCTGTTCATATTTTTTATCAGCAGTTCCAGAACTGCAACAGTGACCACCTGAGACATCATTATGACTAGGAAGCATTTATTTGACCCATTTGTAACAATCTGCCATGTGCCATAAACCACGCTTTACAGGTAAAATAAACAAGGAGGAAGGAATGCACTCAATGAAAATATAAAAACAAGTTGCTATCTTCAATTGCAGTCTAGCCACATTAATGATGCCATGTACTTCCTATGACCAAGCTGCAGCTGTAATGAATGAGGTTGTTTAAGGCAGTCATGTGAGCCTTTCCAGAGCAAAAGTGTTTTCTCTTCTGATCTGGAAGAAAGTGTAAACACAAATCAGACTCTGTGCTAATGTCTTCAGTAGCATCTATGTGAGTTAAGACCTTGAGCTTTATTTTTAAAAATGACTTAAAGTATGCTCCCGGAAAATATGGACTTAGAGTGCCTTAAGAGCTTTAAAAACCTGACCCTGTCTTATGTGATTATGGGCTTTGGCAAAGAGAGGGAAGTCTGGTCCTGACTTTGCTGTTGAATGTTTGTCACTTTGACAGGCCATGTCCACTTGTCTGACTTTCTGAGTCATCTGTGTCTTTCTTGCTTTGTTACCTGGAAGTTCTTCATTGCCAGACATGTCATCTATCATGTTTTCACTCAGCATCCATCTCAGAAGGAACCTGATAAGGGATGGGGTTTGGAGGTGGGACTATTAAGAAAATAATAAAGATAATCCTGGTTTCCATGACCAAACTATATGAATTTTATAGTAGGTCCATATGTTGTCCCAAACAAGCACAAACAATAGCTGAGGATGCTACCAAAAGGGCTATTTCCTACTAACAGGATGAAGCACAGGGTACAAAACCCCTGGATTTCTTTGCTCTTTTGATGTATAGGGGAAGAGACAGAGGGACAGCATATCTTTAGCTGAGTGGTGTCCACCCCTAAATGGCAAAATGAGACTATAAAACACACGATCAGCCTCTGTTTTCTGCCAGATCAGCACATTCTTTCTGTTATTGCAGTTATTGTTGTGTCTGAATACCTAATTAATTACAACAGTAAGCGCTGGCTTCTTTAATCACAGCATCAGCTGTCCTAATCAATCTTAATAATATGGAATCTGTACTATGGCACCCATGAATTTTAATCTACATAAATTTCTTAAGACCTCTCGCAAGCTTGTTGTACGAAATGATATAATTATGGATATAGATTAGGGCTGTAGAGAGTGATTTAAATTGGATTTAAGGAGAAGGTGAATAGAGCCCTCCCACTCAGTTATTTATTTATTTTAATCCTGGCCTTCACATAGATTTTTTTTTCCTATCATTATGTTATTACCCCCCCAGCACAGCCTCACTTTGATTGCCCTCCTCCCCCATCCACCTTCCCAAAGGGAATAGTAGCCAAGCTGCAGCTCCTAGGTGAGATGTAGAATACCTCCAAGACTAAGAGGAATGAATAGGTGGGGCAGAGCACAAAGCTGAGGATCCAGCTCATAACATGCTGTTTCAGACCTATATAGGAAGCATCTGTTCAAAATAGAGTAAATAAATTGAATTGAGCATGTCAGTCACAAAATGCACAGATAGTCAGAAGCAAGGAGTGGAGAGAATATCACGCAGGAGTAAGATCACTCATTCCACCAAAGTGAAATTACAAGACATCTTAGGGGCCAAAAATTTGCCAGGTTCTGCTTTTATCTTTCAGAAGCACTGGACTCCTCTGGTTTCAGAGAGCAGACCACATTGGCTTTCTGTTACCTGAGCTGGGACAAGGAGGCTGTCCCATAGTTCACTGAAGGCATTTGAAGGCCTATTTTGCTGGCTCAGGCTGTAACTATCATCCTTTTTCCTCACCAGCCCACTCACTTCTATGCAGGTCCTCCTGATTTACATCCCTGAATACCACAGCACACTCCAGCCTTCTGTCCCCAACAACCATTTTTATTTGGGGCACACACATAACAGCTTGTCTTGGACAGACACTGGAGTCAGGCTACTGACACTTCAGGAAGGATTCTTTATAGAATATCATTTAAACCAATTTTATTTATTTTTAACAACATGCTTCATTCTGCCACCTCCATCCATTTATTCTTTGACAAAAGCTAAATGTCAGGCCCAACACTAACTGAAAGCCCCTTTAAAATGTTGGATTTCAATCTAGGGATATATCAGGAGTAAGAAAGTTTCCTGGTGTTCATTTTAAAGCACTTGTATTTCATGCTGACTTGGGAAATCATCCTCAGTTTTTGGCATCAGGCAGAGGATTTGGAAAGTGACATTAACAGATTACTTTCTTTGAAGGACTTGGGAGTTATTTCTTGACTTCTGCCTAATGAATAAGTGCTGCCTTTGTTAAATTTATATTTATGGCCATATAGTAGGTCATTGGCTTGTTTTATGTCTCCAGGTTTATGGAAGGTTATCTGCCATGGTCACCTTGTGGCATCTTGGCCAGGATTGTCTTGCAAAGAGACAGTTGTATCTGAGCAGGATTTTTCCCATGGAGATGTGGAAATTATCAAATTAATACAGAAGAGATGTCCAAGGATAAGGCTCTTGCCCTGAGCTGCCAAATGAAGTTACTATTAGCATCTGTTTTCACAGTACACCTTTAGTTTGCCCTGGCAAGACCAGATCCTCAGCTCCTGGAAAGCAGCAAGGGACTTCAGTGGGGCTAATGTGATTGATAGTTATCCGCTGGCTTCTCAGGAGCCTCTCTGATTTTTTCTCCCTTCACCAACTTATCCTCAGCATTTACAGTACAACACCTTTAATCTCGAAAATGTCTGTATATTGTACATGACACCTCCATGGGTCTGGCCACAAGGAAAACTGTTTCAGATGCTCTCCCTAGGCACATTTGCACAGAGTCAACACATCCAAGGTCCTTGGATGATGATACAACTTAGAGATATACTGGTGGTGGTCCAAAAGCTGCTGTAAGGTGCTCTATGATATCCATATCTCTCATCTATAGCCCCTACCAGCCCTTATACACCAACTTGCCTTGTGTGCCACTGTGGGCTTGCACCCTGGCACAGAGCACACAGAGGAGCTGAGGTGTTTTCCCGGCCCTGTACATTTGTGTTCCACTAATACGTTCAGTATCAAAGACTGGTAAGCTGGATGGGGAGAAAGGGTGACTGAGGAAGGTTAACACTCCCACTAATGATCTATGTGAAGGCCACCCTGTGAAGTTAAGTGTATCTTTTGGAGGAATAAAGCAACCCTACTTGAGCTGAGATACAGGAAATACTCATAACTCTGAATCACTTTGAATTTTCGCAAGAGGTCAGCTACGGACACACCTAACCCTGTAGGTTCACTCTGAATTGTGAGCTTCTCATATATCTCAGCCCTTGATGAACTCATAGGTCATTAATATGTCACAGAGCTGTCACTTTACAGAACACAGCATGGCCACAACTTCCTCAAATGTCTAATCCGTGTCTTGAGACTTTTGGATCAATAATAGCTGTTGGTTTCATCCATGTCACATCTGAGAGCACAGGCTCTTATGCCCTTCTCTAGGCCTGATTCATCTGGCAGAGGGAGCAGCAGCATGAAGATGTGCTCATGGCTGCCCAAGATGCCTTGGCTTCCTGCCAGGGTGTCCAGCCAGCCCTGGAGTCTGTGTCCCTGCATCTTCACAGGCCGTGTTGGCTAGCATGGACACGTCCACTGTGCTGAAGTCACATCTTCATTTGCTGTGTAAACACAGTCTTCAAGTTAAAGAAAGGCAAGTTCTTCAGTGAGCAGAGGTCATCACTTTTAAGAGGTGCCAAGCTAAATTCCTGCTGGTTGTGACTCACCACAACTTTGGCTTTTCCCAAATGGCCAAGGCAGGGTATGAGACTACAACTAAAACAAAGCCCCAAGCCAGGAGTTACTGCCTCCCCAGGGGTGCTTTCAACTCTCCTTTCCCAAGCATCCAGGGATGGTCGGGTCAGTTAGGGTCCTGTGTGTTAGAACAGATACTTAGTATATTCTTTTCCCATGAGGAAATGATTTCCAGATTGGAGCAAAGTTAACTGAAACCAAGGCAGAGCTTTCCCACTGGCTTGCACGTGCTGTGAGCCAAGAGGAAAAGCCATGCATGACCTGGGTTACAAGGGAGCTTCATGAGAAACACTCACAAAGGTATTACCCTTGGTGGCAAGTCATTAATACTTAGGAAAAAAAATGAACTCTCAAAGCTTTAGTTTGAAAGGCAGAAAGGCTGCATTTCATGGCCCGTTACCCCAAACACTTTAAATAAAGTATTTACCCAGTTCTAATATTTAATCTTAAAGGTGGGGGATTTTCAGCATACATTTCCTAAGCAGAATATCTTTGGTCAAAGTATAGTTCCAAAGGCAGGTGAGACTTCCATAGGTGGGATAAGCAGAGCAAATCTGCAGTGAGTCAGACTGTCCTGTCCAGGAGATAGAGTCAGCTACACCGGGGAGGCTGGGCAATTCCCACATGTGCCCAGATAAGGCATAAAGGAAAAGACCACAGTCAAACAGGTCCTGCTTTAGTGAGTTCTCCTGTGTCAGCGAAGTGCCAGTCTTTGCTAATCATCAGCAGGTCAGGGGGAGAACAATCGTGTCCAAATCAGCTTCATCTAGGGAAGAATGAAATACTGTAACTGCATTTCCTGAGCATCAGAGACAATTTCTTCTTCTGTGCAATGAAAAAAGGACAGTTGTCTTTGGGGCAGAGATGGCAGATCCTTTCCTTCACTGCACTCTGCAAAACCACAGATTTGCTTCTCTTACCAAAGGTTCCCTCATCTTTCTCAGGAGGTATCTTCTACACAACAGGACTTGAAGGGTCTAAGTTATTATGATCCATTCTCCTAAAGGGGTGAGGGAACTGATGTATTACTCAACTTTTCATAGCTCTTCAGTTTTCTTGTGGAGCAATATGATCAATATTCTGTTTTTTGAGGAAAACAGTTTTAAGCAGAGGTTAAAAAGAATAGACTTTAGTTGGTTTATTCTTCAAGAAGAAAGTAGAAAGGGAAAAAAAATTGTATTTTCCAAACATTACCTCCATTATTTTCCTGAAACAACTACTCTTCAAAAATGTAGTGTATAATCTCTACTCTGCCTTTCACAGACCTCCCACAAGTTTTAATGTATTGTCCTTGCCCCGTTTTGTAAGAAATGGAAATCCTTACTGTTAGATAGTGCTTTCCCATTTCACATGCATACATATAGAGGGACTTGCCAAAAGTCAGCCAAGAAACCATTCCAAGCTAAGACTGGAATCCCACTTATTACTTCCCATGACTACCCCAACCTCAAAGTCCACATGATCCAGTAATATTCATAATGAACAGGAGCTTCCAAGCCTCAGCCAGCTAATTGGGTTTGCTACCTCAAATTTGGTCATTTCACCATTCCTCCTTGTATTTTGGGAGAAAAGTGCAAGACCTTGCAAGTTTCCATCATGACCAATGGTGATCTTTAAAGTTAAGTTTCAAGCTGGTATTTCTAATTGTAAGAAAACACTTTATCCATGTTCCTTGGGTATGTAATACTCACGTATGACAACCTCCCCCACACTTTGCCATACAGTCAGTGTCTTTCCTTGGATAGGTGTATGGCACCAGATTTCCTTCCAAGAGGCCCCCACCTTTGCATCCTCCAAGCCTTGCCTCCAGCCACACCTCTGTGCGGGTAAGAAGGAAAAAAGGTGGGATGGATGTGGGAAAGTGGCAGTTCCCTAAGGGATCATCCTACAAGGAATAGGTTGGAGGGACTGCATAAATGTAGAACTGTGCAGTCCCAATAAATACAAATTAAACTTGTAACGAGAAGTGAAATATTAGGGCCAAGGTGACATTTGGACTGGAGGTTTAGCCAAGCTTTGCTTTAATTTTTTTATTGATGCAGATATAGAAAGAGCTTATCCAACACGTTTCTCTCTCTTTTTCCTCCCTATCAACCAAAGGAGAAAAAGAAAAAAAAAATTCTTAACTAGCTTTGGTTGTATTTGAGCAAGACTTCAAAGTTTCACAAAAAAAAAAGCAGTTTTAGTGGGGAGGAATGCACACTTGTAAAGAGAGAAAATACACTTTGAAGCCAGCAAGAGACTGCATGCCTTATGCAGAGATTCACAGCATCCTCCCTGGAGCAGACAAGTGGTGTCCCCCTCCCCTCCATGCAGCTTCTTCTCTCTCACTGGGGGCTGCCTGGCAGCAACACAGTCCTTCGAAGGGATGTGGGGATGACAGGAGCCATTGCTTTGTTCTCTTCTCCTTCCTCCTGCTATGCCCCTGTTGTTTTCTGCTCTGATTGAAAGTTTCATGTGACTGTAGCTGTCACTGAGATCTGAGTTCGCACAGCACCTAGCAGTGTTAGTCCTGGCTTAAGATGAGGGTTCTTTGGGGTTGATTAGTGCCAAAAATCTGCATGTTCAGTGCAGATCCATAATTTAAGCTTGGGAAATGAGGAGGAAGGTTTATTTGTCCTCTGCTCCAAGGTCTCACAGGGTGATGGCTGGGGGACAGAACCTTCTTAGCTGGGGGGTTCTCTGCATTCCTGTCCATAGGGCAAGTGAGCTCCTCCTCTTCAACCCTCAGCCCCTGGGTCTGTCTGTTTCATAACACATACTGATGATAAAAGATAAGGGGAGAGTGTCCATCATGTTTTAACCCCTTAATTCCTTGTCTCTCTTGTGTCTCCACAGCACAGAGCCCCACCGCAGCAGACCCCTTGCAGCAAGCCTACGCTGGAGTGCAGCAGTACGCAGGTCGTTAGTATTAACACTTTCTCCCAATAAACCTTTCTCTTCTCTAAAGCCCTTATCCTCTGAACACCCCTCAGGGGGCTGAGGGAAGGGAGGTTTTTAACGATAAAGGGGCAAGCTGGGGAGCACAGACTCCCTGATTCAATTTACAAAAACATCAAGACATCCAGGGTCTTCTCTCATAAAAGAGGCAACCTCATCTCTTTCCCATGGAAACGTTCCCATTGGCCTGCACCTCAATGAAGCTTCATCAACAGAACCGTGTCTGGTCTTCCCTAGCACAGTGCACAAGTGCAAAATCAGGCCATTGCTTTGGAGGCCACTTTCTAAAACAGGTCCCCTGAGTGCTGCAGCAAAGAGGGAAGATGGGCAGCCAGACTCTGTAGAGCTGCTGCTGCCAGTGCCTGGCATGGAATGCCTCCACACACCTATTTTTTAGGCTGTGTCTACTGGCCATGCCCCACTTAGTCATTCTGAGTCTTGCTTAAGAGCTACTCAGACATTCCCCTGCTCCCCAGCAGATTTCACCACAGCGCTCTGTGGGTCAGCCTCCACTCATGCTGCCCTGATTGCAGAGCAGCTCCTTTGCAGTTGATGGACTGACACCAGCCAAAGTGACCTGGTGCAGACCACGACCCTGCCATGTTCAGCCTCCCCTCACGAGGTGTCCATGGCCAACACTGTGAGGAAGCTGCCACCCCAAAGTCATTATTTCCTGTGGTAACTGGAGCAATCATAGGTTCCCACTGAGGAATAGCTATTATCTTGTGTCAGCGCTATATCTGGAAACTTAATTTAATTCTCCATGTAGGGCTTCATTTGCCGGTGTTTTAGTTATTGTCATTTACTGCTTGTGAGGTTTGATAGATGGGAAGCAACTCAACCCTTTGAGCTGTTAATTAACCCCTCTGCACACACGTGCCCCTATCCTCTTCTCTCTGGTTTTGCAGGCGAACCATACTCTTTATTTTTAGCAGCAAGGCACATCATCTACCATCTGTGGTAGTGAGTGGCTCCCCTTGTTTGCTTGGTGAGGGAGCTGAGATGGGGAAAATTGTTTAATTGCTGCTCACTGTTTCCACTGTGTTTGTGTGTGAGTGAGGAAATCTCTACAGGCATGAAAGAAAATGTATATCTGAGAGTGTACATGCAACTGTGTCTATACAGCCTGTGGGCACACGAAGGAGGAAACACACGTGTGAACTGTTTTTATGAACATGGGAGTTAATCAGGGTGCCAGAGATGAGGTGGGGGAAAGGAGTGCACATGCTATATGCATGACTGTCAGTGTGGGCATCTCTGCGCTGAGCTCATCAGTGAATGTGTTTCTGCCACAACTTGGAATGGTTGCACATCTCTGTTGGGAGTGATCTCAGCAGAGCCCCTTGTTTACACTGCATGGCTGCCCTGGGTGTCACTGCTGATAAGGCTGAAGGGA
>VWZU01005450.1:535644-546631 GCA_013397095.1 Sterrhoptilus dennistouni | reverse complement strand
TGTGGCAGTTTCTCATTTAATTAAAAAAAAATAAATTAAAAAGGCAACAACTCGCCTTGGATTCATCCAGGGAAATGAGCAGGTGCAGAAGTAAGGTGTTGTAAAGGAAGGAAATTCCAGTTGCATTTTCATTGCCTGTATGGGTGGTCACAGGTCAACCTAGCTGTTAGGCTTGGGTTCCCCTTCTTGGAGCAGTACACTGACTCCTTTGCAGAGGTCTTTAGGATTCATGGATAAGGAGAGTTATTTTTCAGCTCAAAGGTTTTAGGGGGTTCTTTTCTGATTCTTCTTTTGGTAAACAGGAAATTCTTACCAAATAGATGCATTATTAGAAAGGACTTGAGGCATTTCCCTCTGTTTGTTTCTGTTATCAGTATTATGAGTAGGTCTGATTTATTATTAACCTGATTTCAAATTTCCTAAGGAAAGTGTCTGCCTGATCCTTTCTCCCTGTAGTCCTTAGAATTGTGCTCTGTCTTTTATTATACATGATCTAGTGACAATACATTTTGTTTCAGAGCCCTGGAAAATCTGTTTGTCATTCCCATTTGGCTACAGCCTATAGATCAAAGCTCAAAGAGCAGTGGAAGAAGCCACTCATTTGAGTGCCAGAGTTGAGAGAAAACAGAACTGATTTTCCAGGCACATTAAGTATGTCTGACCCTTGGTGTGTTTCAGTTCAGATCAGCACTGGTTTGTTGTGGTCCTCTCCACTCTGAAGGACCTGGCACAGCCAAAGAGCCAAGGAGGGATTCATATAATGTGTCCAGCCCAGCTGGAAACTAATCCAAGAGGAGAAGGACACCCTCAGAGGGATACTTTGAGCTCTTAGAGAGGAGGGGAAGGAGACATAGAGGTTAAATATTTGCTACCATATTCCAAAGCAGCCAGGCTCTGAGATTTCAGGTCTGCAGAGTGAGGATAGAACTTTTCAGCTGATAAGGAAAGAGTTGTGTAAGAAAAAGAATGAGCTCTTCATCAAACTCACTGCACAGCACCTCCAGCCATTGCAGTTGGTTGGGGGAGGCTTTAGGGGGAGGAGGAGGAGCAGGAGAAGTATTAGGGCTGTGAGCCACTATTCATTTACAAACTATAATTAATTTGATGTTTAGATTAATTTCTGATGCACTCTCAAAGGTGCACTGAAAGCATTTTTCCTTTATTATAATGTTGATTGCTTATTGGGGAGATAAATCTAACTGTCAGTTATGCACTGACTTACCAAAACTTTCAGACCAAGCAAGCATGTATGCATAAGGAACAGCTGTTTGCAGCTCTCCAGTTAAAGGGACAGCTCTGTCTTTTCCCAATAACTCACTTTAAAGAAAATCTATACATTTTACACAGGGACTTCTGCTTTCTTTTGTAGCTCAACAATTTATTAGACAAGAATATGTAAGCAGAATCTATCTTCTATTTATCTGGGTGTCCATGTGTCTATCACTATTCTACCCATCTCTCCTCACTAGTGATAAAGTCTACACAGGATTTTTTTTTAAGTTATGGGTATGTGTGGACATACCTAGTCACATGCACACTTACACCATCATTTTAAATGTTCTTTCTCCTGGGGTAATTAGATGGAGGAACTCGTTACTGCAGGGTCATTGTGGCTACTCCTTTAGTGACATTCAAAAGGGAAATGGTCACTATCTGACTAATAGGAATAACCAGAGTTATGAGTTAACACCAGAGGAGGGGTTTTAGTGCTATTTTTATTCCAGTCAGAAGTTTTTGTTCAGAAGTCAGAATAATGACCCCTCCAATGGGCAGGCCCATTTCTGAACTCAAAGTGATGGATTTGCAGGGTGCAGAGTTAACACATCCTACTCTTGTGAGACTGCAGACCCACTAGAGCATTTTGTCCACCAATGGCATCTGGGTTTATTTTTTGTTCTCCCAAGATCTCTGATGGAAGGAAAATTCAAACTGTAGAATGGATGAGTCTCTATCAGTCTGTGCAGTCATCTATCCCCCCACACACACCTATCTTCAGCTTCTTTATATCTGCCCATCCTGTCTCATCCACTGCACAGGTCTGCTCTTCACCTGAAGTCCATTTCCCAGTTAGTTACTGAGCAGCTGTTCAATAGATCCTCACATCTTCATGCTTGGCCCCAAGACTTCCTTTTACATGATATTCAAACTCTGTCATGAATATTAATTTATTTGTATTTCCTCATCTGTTTTCCTAAGTCCCTTCCCAGCAGAGCATTTGAGAGGTTCATAGAGCTAAGTAACAGCTTTTTGCTGTTGCTCATGATATCTTCATTTCACCAAGAGGATGATGAGGCAGAGAAATATCCAAAACAATTTCTTGATCTTGGATTTCTAATCTGAGTTGCCACAAGCCTGATCAGTCTGTTTACCTTCTTTGTCTAAGAATTTAGCATAATGCAGAGCATACTATGTTTTTGTCTGCTTCAGATGGAGGTAGCCTTCCTGCCAGTGAAATCTCAGGTCATGCACCAAGAGAAGAGGAGAACCCAGTTTTTCAGTAAAAGCTAAAGAAGCTTCACACATCTGCAGAAAACACTCTGTCACAATTTTACATATATATTTTTTTAACATTTATGTGCCATTATCTCAGTTTGGATGGACCATGACAAGCTACAGCTGGAACTTGCTTGGGCATGACTCAGCAATGACAAGGGACAGGAATACCCAGTTTTGAGAGTAAGAGACATCTAATGACATAGCTTTAAGCCATGGTGTATTACTGGCACTCAGAACCTGCTCTATTTTATTTAAAAGTAAAAACACAGCCTAGAGGTCTTACTAAAGGAATTCTGTGATATATGATATACTTAGCATAACTGGGATGTCATGGCAGAAATAGGGACAAATTCCAGTTTTCCAAGGCAACGTCTGGTTATACAACTACAAAACCATCCTTTCTCTGCCTTATTTACTGTCTAAATTCCAACACTTAGAATAACAAGTCTGATATATTGCGATTTTCCTTGCCCTGTTATGTTACTCATTCCCGACAGTAATTAAAACAAGGATGCCATTAAAGAGAAAAATACAGAAACATGTGGTTAGAAGCAATGCCTTTATGCATATACAAAGCAATCCAGAATTAAAATTTTATAGGTAACATAATTTCTTGCATTTCTAAATTGAGTAGTTCATTTTGCAGCCTTAACATTCTTTCAATTTACGGTTGTGTGTGATGTCTTTCCTTTTCAACTAAGTAAACCTAAATCAAAAAAATCCCCAGATAAGATTATCTTCAAATAATATATATCAACATAGTCAAAAGCTGTCATCAGGGTAACAATTTGCAGATCCCATAAAAACAGGTGTATCATTCTTAACCATTTCTGGTTTCATCTATATCCAATCCCCAAAAACAATTCGGCATCAGCTCAGCTCTCCCCAGTGTTGATCTGTCATATCACACGTATATAAATATTTAAAGTGTATATATATTATATAAGATTTATGTAGGTATTTATATTATGCATGTACTACACAGATGTTTATTCAATAACAAATATAAAAACAGACACAAGTTATTGAAAACAATGAAAATTGCTGAACAATTGCTTGAATTTAAGCAACCTGCACCAATGCTTGCTGGCCTTCAAAGTGAAGAGCTTTTTCTTGTATTCAGTCTGAACCTCTGCTGTTTCAATTTATGTCCCCTGTCCCTCTTTCTCCCACCATGCACCTCTGTGAATCATATCTCAAATTGGAAGGGACCCATAAAGATCACAGAGTCCAACCCCCTGCTCCTCCCAGAACTACCAAAAATGAATTCATATGGTTAAGAGCATCATCCAGATGCTCCATGAACTCTGACAAGAAACAGATTTTCTTCATTTTGGACAACATGACCTAAAAATCTGATTGTGTTCTGACCATTTAAAGGTGAAATTAAATTATTCTTCTAAAGATAGGTCTCTACAGATCTTTTAAATCCTTTTCTAGAAGGGTCTTCGGAAATTGTAAAGAAATTGTACCCAGGTCTTTGTACATCTTCTGACATGGCTGAACAGGTTTCAGAAATATTATTGTTTTGCTAGGGTTTTTTTTCAATTCTAATGAGAGAATTTTTGCTATTGGGCTTTTGAATTTGATGCAAAGGACACTTTTTTAGGAGTGGCTCATGTTTTTACCACATCCCTCCAAACTAAGATCCCTTTACAAACTAACAATACACATAATGCCTTTCTCAGGTCTTTAGCTTTTCTGTTCAAAGGCATTTTCAAAATCATGTTTTCAAGATTCAATTCTACTCCTCTTACTTCAGTAATAAAACCACAATCTTATTTTCCAGTCATCTACCCAAGGGTGGATCAAGAGCTCAGATGTGTCATAGGGCAGAGTCCCCAGAGCCAGTACTAGATCAGGATTTAGTAAATCTGTGTTATGATTCAGGTCCCACGGATTGAATGTAACTCTTCTGAGGAAGTGCAGACTGTTCTTCACTGAGATCTCCAACATTCAAGCCTTTGAATGCTAATGGTGAACATTCTGCTGGCAGATCCACAGGAATCTATCAGCATCTCTACTATAATATGATGGGTTTTCATTCCCATAGTTATTTTTGAAAAAATAAGCCAGACAATCATTTTCTTGTCCTTTGGGGGTGGTTAAAAACATGGTGGTCTTACAACGACAGTGAAAGTACTACAAATGTAATAGCTGGTAGTATGCGGAAATGTTATCTTCCAGTTAAATCATGTACAACTCTTTACTTCCTCCTCTTTCTACCCAGCCTAGGTCAGTGCCAGTTCACAACCTCCTGGTCTAGATATTGAGAGATCTTCTCTTTTCCTTTCCTTTCCTTTCCCAATGACTCACTTCATATGAGGAGGTGTTTTTCCTGTCGAGTTCACTTTTAGTTTGGTTAGCTGTTTTTCACACAGTCGCCTCCATAGAAAGTAAAATATTCCTTTGAAAATCATGGCCAAAAACTGTTCATCACCACTCCTGGCTTCTGAACAGGAACTTCCAGACTGCCACACGAGAGAAGCTTTAGGCCTTCTGACTCTGTTGGGTTGTCTCAAACTACCCATAAAGAGATATCAGGTGTTCATCAACCAGCAGGTACTTGTCCATCTAAGTGATGGTCAGCCAGGAGCAAGATGGGAAGCTTCTGTGTATTGCTGCACCAAAAACTGATGTATTTCAGAGGCTCCCTGGGACATGAGAGAACTGCTTAAAAATAGTGACTAGTACAGTTCACAGTGCACTTTCCTAACAAGATTTCCTGTTTTGTTTGGGTGTTTTGGTTTTTGATTTTTGGATTCTTTTTCCAGGATTAGTCCAGGAAGGAATTTCCATACCTTACTTACTACAAAAGATTTTCAAGAAGAAGGTCACTATCTATAATGCTTGTCTCTTATAAACCAAGAAGAATGACTGGTGATTTCAGCAGTTGCCTTGTTCATACATGGCTTCTTTATCAAAAAGTCACAAATGAAACAGGATCCAAAAGAGAATAAAGGAGCAAAGAAATTAGATTTAGATAAATGGATTGTGGCATGGCTGGTGGGAGCTTCAATAATTATTTTCATCTGGTTTATATTAGAAACTTCAACAAAACAAATGTAAAAATAACCTTCTCTTTGATTCAGTTAACAATCTCTGTGTGTCCTTAACTGAGCATCAGCATCTGCTTAAAACCTGTCTAAAACCTGCATTATACCCATCCTTTATTTCCAGTTTCACACTGGAGAACAACATGTATCCTCAAAGGTTCACCTGCTTTTTTCAACCATGTGCTTTCCTCCATAAACCTTATACTGGCACATGATGACATCAGATGTTTTCAAGGAAGGTTCAGAATACAAGTCAAGAAGAATTCCATCAATTTCTGGGAGCATTTAGGCAATAGCTTCAGTCATACTCATCGTTCAAAAAGAGGACAAATACTATTTATCTCATCTACAAGTGATTCATCACTGGCTGTTTGTTCTTTGTGGGAAAGATCATCATAATCATCTGGGCTGGAACATTATGTTTCTTATAGAAGAACCACGATTCTTTTTGTCCACAGAGATATGTATGGTATATATGTATACTGATGCAGATACTGGTCCAGTATCTGATTCATGGGGTCTCCAAAAAATCACTGAAGCCTTAATCCTTCACTTCTTCCATCAATTCATTGTATGGCTTCAAATCCTACTTATAAGAATGGGTAGAACCACAGTCCCTAGCATCAGACAAGCAATTGCTCATCCTAGAAAACCTCTGTTTACAGGAAAAAGAGAAGTTTTAATCTTTACACCATTCTTATGATGAAAGATCTGTTGTGGTTTTCTATATGAAATTCTTGCTCTCTTTTATCTTTTTAGAAAAAGTTTGTCCTGATAATGTGCCCAGATGTATATATGAGCCAAAACCTTGGATCACAGAATCATAGAATCATTTGGGTTGGAAGGGACCTTAAAGATCATTTCCTTCCAGTCCCTTGCCATGGGCAGTGACACATTCCACTAGACCAGGTTACTCCCAGCCCCATCCAACCTGGACTCGAACACTTCCAGGGATTTGACATCCACAACTTCTCTCGGCAATGTGTGCCAGAGTCTCATCCCTCTCACAGTAAAGAATTTCTTTCATATGTATAATCTAAATTTCCCCTCTTTGAATTTGAATCCTCAGATCAGATCTGACCATGAAATAGTTTAAACTGTCAAAATTCTAGTCTATTGTAGTGTCTTACTCTTGTGCTTTCAACATGAGTAATGACAACAATTTCCCATGAAAAACAATCAAACATCGTACAGATTATGAAAGAGAAGACTCTTAGGTGGAGTAGTCCTTCTTGGTCTTAAGACCATATTCAGGGTCAGCATCTCAAGGCCTCTGCTTTCTGATGAGACACTGCTTCTTCTACCTGGATATTTCTTCATCTGGAGATTGTCCAACAGGCAATGCAAAAAAAGAGGATCAACTTCTCTGCATACTCCAGCTCACACGGTTGCATTGTGGAGAGGTAGCTTTGTGCACAAGAAGACAGGAAGGCGACATAAGGAGGATACTTGTGTATTTCAAGCTACCTTCTGCACTGGGTGTTCTGACCTTTAGAGAAAGTTAATCATGCCATCTACTTTCACTCTTCATTTAATCTCCCCTTCCCATCTGTTCAGTTTCTCTCAGCTGGAAGCAAGATGAAGAAAGAGTACCAGTCAGCCCTCTCTGTGGTCTGCAGCCCACACTTTGGGGCCATTTATTATAAGGCATTAACATCAATTGTCACTTGTATCATGACTGTTACATCAATCCATCCCAGATTAGTAGGCAAGAACTGATTCTCTAAATACCTGAAATGCAAAATGAACAATAGGCAGACAGATCTGCAGTATCAAAAAAACCTGTTCTGATCTTTTGGACTGAAGTCTGAAATAATATGCCAGGTGCCTCAGCTCACATGACAGGTGAAAACCTTCTGCTTGAGTCATAGCATCCCTTTTAGAAAATCTCTTCATCAAGGTTTCATGTGATAGGTGCTCCACCCCTATTGCTAAACAAGATGTTTTCCAAAATAATTAATTACCTTCACCATTTAAAATATGCAGACTCAGTGTCTTATTTCCATTTTAAACTTGACAAATGCCTGCTTCCAGCTAGAAGAAATCAGCAAGCTCTTCTTTTTTCCCCCTATTCTAAAAGAACCCCTTGTTTTAGTAGGTATTATTTATAGGCCATGGCCAGAAGTAACTTTCTCTTTAAGAAACTGTGGCCACTCTCATTACTCCTTCAGACCTAGAACTACTCTTCTACTTCTGAATAAGTATTACATTTTATTTGTTTTATAGAGCAATCACTAGAACTAAATGCAGAATTCCAGTAAGGATCTTTCCTGAGCCATACTCAGAGGTAACACCACCTTGCTATTTCTAGAGGATATTCAGCAGAGGTTAACTTTATCCTAACACTGTACTAAGTCTTGGGACTTTGACAATTTCAACACAGTCCTGAGAGCTCATATATTTGGCTGTTACTATGACACCCATTTTCTTCTCAAGAAGCACTGTTTTCTAATATTTCCTCTTTTTATGAGTGACCCACTTGCTTTTTCCTGCAGATACTTAATTTTACATTTGATTGGATTAAAATGAACACCCTTTAACTGCATCCAGCCTACGTAGTGACCCAGGTCATTTACTTCTGTCATTATTTCACCATTTTTGTATGATTGGCCAATTTTACCAGTAATTACTTCGAATGTCTTCCAAGTAATGCTAAAGAAATTAAATAGCACGGAGATTTCAGCACACCACTGAAGGAGCCTACTAGAATCGCTGCAATTTTGTTTGTCACAACTGTCAGATTTTTTTGGTGGTCTCATTTCTGGGCTGATTTCATTTTCTGTAAAGAAGTGCTGTCTGAAATACTCCAGCAAAGTTTAAATACACTTACTTTATTCACTGAACATGAAATTTCATGCAATCAGTTTCATTTGGTAGATGCTATGTTCCATGAAACCATGATGATTGGTACTAATTGTGTATCTTTAAATTCTTTACCATATTATCTCCTATCAAAATTTTCATAGTTTTTCTGACACTTATGAAAGTTTAACTAAGTTTATCAGGTCACCTAGTTTACATCCTTAAAATTTAATATTAGATTTTTTTTTCTTTTCCTGGAACATTTTGAAGGTTTTCTAATATTCCATAAATTTCTAAAATGAACATTAATGGTTCAGCAGATTTCTGAGCCAATTCCTTGAATATTCTGAGTTTCCAATTATCTCATCCCACAGATGGGAAATATTTAATACTAGTTGTTTAGCACAGTCGTCCGTTACTGACTGTTCATACATTAAAAAAATAAATGGATGGATGGATGGATGGGATGGATAGCTGGGTAGACAGATCTCTCTTGGACATGATTAAACAGCACTGGAAGGTTAAATAATCCAAAAAGTCATCCAACCCTATTAGACACTGGAAAACAGCTGAAGTGCTGTGCCCTTGCTCTGCAGACGCACTCCTTTATTGAGTATTCCAGTACCCATAAATCACCTTACAAGACAATACCTTCCAATGTGCACATATATTATAGAGCTACTTACATACAGATTGTATCCTGAAATTCTTTACAGCACTAAAAAATTGCGAGGCAGCAGCTAGTACATTGTGTAAAGAACACAGCAAGGTAAAGACCTTGCAAACAATTAAAGGAAAACTTCCATTCTCTGATAAGACTAATAAACACAGAGAAAAAGAAACTGAGCAGTCATAGGAATTAAATAGATTCAAGTAGCAGGGAAGGTCTGAGGAGTAGGTGGGCAGGTCCTGATGGGGGGAGAAGAACAGGAGCTACTGAACACCACCCTTCCCACAGGAAGACTGCTTTGATGTGAACACCTTATTGCTACCTTCATAGCAAAAAATGCCTCCCTAGATCTCACCTTTCACTGGTCAGTAACAAATGCAAGGAACTCATGAGCTGAGGGGACAGTTATATTAAAAATCAATTGTATCAATTGTATCCTTAATTACTGACTCAGATTCTTGGAGAAAGGACAGGAGAGCAAGGTGTCCTGTCTAACCAATGATCAGCACTTTCTGGAGGTCCCTCCATTTTAGTATTCTCAGGCACATGGTGTGACTCTTGGGGCTGTCCTATGTAGGGCCAGGGGCTGGACTCAATGATCCTTGTGGCTCCCTTTCAGCTCAGGATATTCTCTGATTCTGTGGTTATAATCTGGCCAAACTCCCTTCTTACAGTCTGGGTGGAAGCACTTCAGACACATGGAAAACAAAAGGCATGGACTTCTCCTTTGCTAGTGCCTAGGCCATGTGTGTGGCATTTCTTCTTTTTCTCTCCCAGGGGCTGAGCAACAGCCCTTGCTCTTCTGTTACTCTGTTACTCTCATTTTCCTCTTGTAAAATGAATATGGGATAAATGTCAAAAGGAAAAAGTTCAGAGAGGCTCTCCTTAGCTAGTGACTTTCATTACTGAAGGAACAAGTACCAGGAAAGATTCTTCATGGCAGTCAGACAAATATTCTGATGGCCAGAACTTGTTAAAAAAAAAAAAAAAGTCTCTCCTAAAAAGAACTAATAAGCAGCAATTTCTGCTTGCCTCTGTTGCAATCTATTGCAAAGTATATGTCTGAGATGGCAGTGAATATCTGGAACACAGACAAAAATGCTTTTCTTAGTTTTAAGACAAGATAAATATTCATTTCTTTGAGGTCCCTCTTTTCCTTTCCATTGCCTAAAGGCAACCTAGTTACATGAGTGGACCTGTTACAGGATCATCTGCCTCCAGTTCAGGAGTCTGGATGAAAAGCTCACATCTGGACCTCATCCGTGGTCTTGGCTCCTGATTTAAGGGAAGTTCAGCGTAGTCACCATGCACTGGGCTCCATCCAGAGGAAAGCTTCTGCCCAAGAGAGACAACAAGTTATTCAAACCTGGTAGGAGATCATCGAGAGGTTGTTTTGTACATTAACCACTAATTCTCATTGCTGGATGCAAAGCAAAACACAAAACTCAGAAGGATCAATTAAGGATCCATGGAAACATAACCATGTGTTCATTCAGGACTGCTCTTAGTGCACAAATTAATTTATGGACATGCAGCGAAAACACAGACCATAAACAAAAAGTTTACAATTAGAAAACAGTTTTCAGATGTACTCTGACATGGATTGTGAAATCCCTTCTTTATTATCCTGGCTGATTAAAACAGAAAAACAGCCCTTAGGTAATATCTGTTACATAAAGACATTGGTGATCATGTAATGAGAAAGGCACAAAGCTCCCTTCCCACGTCTCACCACAAGAACTTTTTCTGGAAGAAAGGGGGGAAAAATAAAGCAAATCCAAAATTGTACCCCAGTTTCTGCCTACTAATAGTTAATGCAGTCCTGTAGGAAAAGAGCAGGCCAGAAGAAGTAATGGGCTCCAAAACCAGTATCTTTCTTGGAAGATGCTGTGCAGAATCAGAAAGATTAGATGCCCTCTGTTGCTGTCCTAGAAGCTTTCACCATTCTCCGGCGCTTTTGATA
>VWZU01005450.1:512184-527973 GCA_013397095.1 Sterrhoptilus dennistouni | reverse complement strand
AAAAAAAAGGAGAGGAGAGGAGAGGAGAGAGGAAGGATGGGACTAGGAGAAAGCAAAATAGAGGAGGATCATTTGAGGCAACTATGCCAAAATCAGTATATTCTATCACTAATTCCCCCTCAGGACTAGGAAGCAAGGACTTGGAGACACTCCATGTGCCTTTCAGATAGTAAATTCACAAAATAATTAAGAAAAAAAACAACCCGAAATCCACAGCTCCCTTCGGTGGCCACGGCTAGGAGCCCCTCCATGCCCTGTGCTCTGATAGTGTTGCAGGTGCAGCCCACAGCGCCTGGGGCTGTGTGTGAGCCCTGAGCCCACGGAGGGCTGCCGGGACAGGTTGGCATGGTAGGACAGCACTGCCTAGAAAACTGCACAGCTCACGGCCCTTCCAGAGCTCATGGCAGAACACAGAGCAGCCCAGGACCATCCAGCTGATAGATCAATAGAACATACAGCACACTATAGCCCTGAAAATCCTGTCCATTCCTCTTCTGTGGCTTCATTGCTGTGACTGGTCACTGGCAGAGTGATGTTTTCCACCTCAGACACTCTGCTGCTGAAGTTTTATTTAAAGCTAAAGATGCAGAGACGTTTGGATGAGACTAACCTAGAGCACTGACATGAAACTGAGTGAGACAAACTGAGTGTGAGCGAGACAAACTGAGCAAGGCAAAAGGGAAACAGAAAAATGGAAAAAAAATAGAAAAAATATCAACAGCCAGATTTTTTTAGCTGTGCTTCAGAGTAGTGACAAAATATTAAATGAATGCACTGCCCAAACAACCTGCTTCTACAAAACACCAGGGGAAATAACATAGGTCACAGCTCAAATATGAAAAAAAAAAAGATTTTCAGGTCCTCCTTCACTGCTTCCGGAACATGGACTGATTTCTGGCTTACTGTAAAATGTGGGAAATATTTGTTTTTGCAGCTGTCTGGAATAGGGGTATTTTTACTCTGAGGAAATGCCTTTTTTTTTTTTTTTTAAATTGGAATGTATATTTTACCAAACTGAAAAACTTTACATTTATCTATTTTTTCCCTAATAAGAGAAAAAAATAAAAGCAACCCAAAGTCCAATTTAAAGTAAAATTATACTATCAACCAAAAATAAAACAAAAAAGCAAAATTCCTAATAACCATAAACAGAAATATGTGAGTGGAAAATTTCTATCTTCTCTGTCATTTCAGATGACTTCAATGCAAAGTCTAGTGAAAGTGTATTTTTTACTGAAATTTTTGTTGCTTATGCCTCCCAGATAGCTTTCTATTACCTCTAGCAAGCAGCTATTCTGCAGCTGCATTGATCTCACTGTTTTCTATTAGACTATTCATCTTGAGATTCATTCCAAATATCCTTTTTCAAGATAAAATCCCATCTCTTGTAGTTATGCTTCCTACAATCATGCTAACCAGCTCCTCTTCCACCTGCACAGATTATTGTTTCCCTCTTTTAGTCATCACTTAGATCATTTAGGACTTGCTTACATTATGGAAATCTGCACTAGTAAAATTGCATCAAAACAGTACTCCAGCACAAGCTTTAATATGAGTGAATAAAGAGAGGAAAAAAATCAGCCCAGCTTAATTTTGGAGAGTCTGTTCAGGTACTGGAAAAACATCACCTCAACCAATATGGTTTTTTGTTCTTTGGATTATTTTTGTTTTTCATTTCCAATGACACCTATGATTAAATTAAGCATCCCTCACTCTATTTGCAACCAAAACTTTGTGCTTTTGTGCTTGTATTGAGAGAATGGAAGTGAATTTTAGTGGGGGAGGCTAAAACAGGACTTCTGAAGGTGTTTGCAATACTGACAAGGAAATCCTTTATTTTTCTGTCTGATAATTTTTAACCTGACTGTGAATTAAAATTACTGATAACTTTACTATGGCAAAATTCTCAAGAATGTTCTACAAACCGCAGTTTCGATACCAGAGCATGCAAAATCCCATTTGCTAATTATTTTATTCTAAGATTGGCACACAATAAATGCACTGATGGAAAACGACAATAATTAATTACTGCATTTACTCCAAAATTACAATCAGTAATTAGTTCTCTGAGACTGAATTCCATTCAGCAATATTTGGAACTTGTTCTTCCTCAAAGCAGGGCAGCTTTTCAGGAGTATTGCTGTGTTTGCATCTAAATGAGTCCATGTAGGTCACTAACAGATCCACGCTATTTGTCATGGGAGTGATAAAGCAGCACAAGGCAATACCACAACACTTTCCCTCAGTTTGGAGCAGGAATTCTTCATTAAAACCCAAGTCCCCATTTTTTTTTTTAATGTTAGATATTGTAAATACTTCAGAATTCAATAATAGATATTAAAGCAGCCTCCTACTTCTGATCTCACTGTGGTACTCTTGGCTCTTGTGCTCTGAAGTAAACTTCTGGAGAATTGTGAGAAATTTTGCCGAAGACTCAGCCAGCAAAGAGCCTTCTGAATTTTTCCTCATATATACAATACTGTGAAAGGACCAGGAGCTTGTTATGGTGGTGCCCTCTACAAAGGCTTCTGACAGCAAAACCCCCAAAGCTTCAGAGTTGAATGGAGGGTGGTAATTTCATATTCAGCCTCTTCACCAAGATTAGTGTGGGAGATCATATGGACAATGTCACACAAATTACTTGAGTAAGTCAGATTTTAGAGCCTTTCTGAGCTCAGTGTAAGCTCCATTTGCATCAGTTAATGGGCAGCTGCATTACCTGAAAACAGCAGCCTTTGAAGAAACATTTTTACTGGGTTTGTTCAGCACAGAGATTTGCTGGGCCAGTGCATGAGGGACTGCAACTTGAAGAAAAAACAGAAAATACAAGAAAAGGAAAGAGTAGGCGTTTGAAACAGCAGTGATTTGAAATGAGAGCCAAAGAGATGGAAAAACACAGGAGACATCCATAGCCAATTTTTTTCAAGCAGCAGCAGCAGCAAACACTGACAGAATGAATCCTATGCTAAATAAAATATGTACAAAACAAATGGGAGAAGTCAAAGACCACAATGAAAGAAGATTTTGAAAATACAGGATGAGTCCTAGAAAACAAGCACAATCATTTTTCTACAGGACCTTCAAATATGTTACAAGTCAGCAAAATCCATTGATACTGCATTGATACTGGAGCACTAGAGTGACTAGTACTCGCTAATGAACAAATGGGAAACAGGCACGTTACCAATTTGCACATGCTGTTCAGGGAGAGAGCAAAGAAAGGTCTAGAACTTCAGAGATGTTCTTCTCAGATGACCCCATATTTGAAGCCAGATAGAGCTGTCTTTGGTTAACATAAATATGAGCACCATGGACATGGGTTTTTGTCCAGGTAAAGACAATATGAACAGTATAGGCCAAAGGCAGGGCACAGCCCTCTAGGTCTAAGAAGAAGGTTAAAACCTTCTTCCAGGAAAACTGGAAATTCCCAATGAAATCAGAGTTATGAGTCAGCCCCAACATGTGATTCACAGGACTCAGGTCACTTGTGCAGCATTAAACAGTAAGCTGAAAATGGTCTGATCTTTTTGTCACTGACCTTTGAGAGCTACTGCAGAACCATGAATTGAAGCTCTGTGGGGTAGTGTTTGGCACTTACACTGTAAAGATAAAGAAAAGGGAGGCTAAAAAACTCCATGAAATTTACTCTGCAGGGGAAAACTGCTACAGGAGTTGGCAAGAATCTTAATAAGGGGTTGCAGAGTACTCCATCAATGTGAGCACCTTAAATTGATGTCCTTATGGTTTGGAAGGCATATACAATCAGCTACACTAGAACACTGTTTCTCGTTCCCACGGTTATATCCAGTGATATATCAAATGCAATAATTGCATATTTGAATAATTCATAGGTACGGTAACTTTGGCCAGATACAAGTGAATATCAAAACTCTGGTCTCTGAAGTGTTTGATTCAGCTGTAGCAGAGAATTGAAGGTTTACAGTAAACCTTGCTTCTCAGGTGTCTTTCATCCTGCCCTGTGACTGCAGTTAGGAAAAAAAAGAGAGTTTTTATTTCAAACGGTTCATTTTTCCACTTAGCTGAGCTTCATCCAACCTTTTTGAAATATCGGGTAGAAGGCTGAGCTGGAGGGAAAAGGAGAACAGCAGTCAAGTCATTTCCCAAGCAAGAAGCATAGTAAATGAAAACTCAGTGCTGTGTCTGGAAAAGTAGTAACCACAACCATGATCGGGCTAAGTTCTCAGGCAGCGTCAATCACCAGCTCCTCTGAAGCCAGTGAAGTGACACTGATTTATGGCAGCCAAGGATTCAGGCTTACTATTACTTATTTAACTCTTAATGTTCTCCTAGTAGAGATGTTTCAATTATTTGGAATTGTAGAGGGAGATGCAATGTCACCCTTCTGGCTACTCTGGTCTTCTTAGAGCAGAGACACTAGGGAATGATCATGCCCACCTCCAAATATCACCATGGCTCATTTTAAAAATGCCTTTTTAGGATAATGACGTGCAAACAGAAGAAAATCTCTTGTACCCATGGAAAGCTGCAGCTCCACACTCAAGTAATCCTCTTTGGAAAGCAGATTTCTCCCATTTATTGGAAGATACATTCACTCTCCTCAGCTCTTCAGCTATCCCTTTTTCCTGTGTAAAACAGATCCAGCAGCTGGGCTGCCTGAAGCATCTGTTCTATGCAGAGCAATAACACTAAAATCCTCACAGTGACAAGATGCCTACTTTTGAAATTTCTGGCTCTATGATGCCCATTCCTTGACCCCAAGGATATATTTTGGTTGATTTGGATGTGCTGTAGATGGTTGTCATGGTAGAGCCTTAAAAGCAGGTTGATCCAAAAGAAAATAGGTTTTCACTACCTCGATTTCTAAATTGGAAACATTTGGGCCATTAAATCCATGGGCTATGCAGTCAGCTAAAAATTTGTCTTTGCTGGATAAGATTCTCTATTTTTCTCTACTCTCTTGACTCATCTCCACTCATGAGCAGAGGTTGCATCCCATTTGCTGAGATGTATGACAAGTGGATGCTTTCCAAGTTGTTTATTTTCCTCTGTGTCTTCTTCTTGCATGGTACACATTTCTCCATCATGGCACATTGGACACTGAGAAAGGAAACCAGGCAGGCAGCCCAATGCCAGCTGAAGGAAACTGGGCTCCTAAATGTCAGTTGTAAGAGATTTAGTGCTTTCAGAAGTGAGTTTATTTGGGGGGTTTCTGTCTTCTGCTCGGGTTACAAGGGCATTGTTTAGTACAGACCATACAGACCTTTTTACAAAAAAATCCTAACAGGAATTCCTACAGGCCATGTTCCCTTTACCCACGAAGGGTAGTGCAATTTAAAGAAAGGTGTACAGATCCTCATCAGGCATAAAGGAATAGTTCACACCTAGAGGAGTTTTCCTACACTTAAACCTGAATAGAGGAATTAATGTCCTTTTATGGGTTTGTTGAGGAGCGTGCTAACATGCTGTTAGTAATTAGGAAAGGCACACAGACTGTCACCATGGCTATCTCTGGGGTCTTTTCTCTTTCAGCACAGACCCACTTCCTGACAGCCCGACTTCTGGTACACACCAGGGATTCCTGGAAGCAACTTTAGGATGCTGCTTAGGATTAAAATGCAAATAATTTCTTTCTTCAGAAATACTCTAGAATAAATGAGTTGTCCTGAGGTTCAGAGGTATCTGAAGAAGTGCTGGGCCTGTCCTTCACCTGGGGAAAGAAAGTAGGCTTTAAGGGAGTGATGATGATTTGTGCTAGCTAAAGGCTTCCTGTGGGATTTGGCCACTTACACTCAGGGAGAAGAAATCTTCTGCTTTTTCTCTTCTAATCTTTCAAATTGCCTCTGTAATTTTTTTCCCCGAGTTGTGTGTGCTCAGTATGTTCTGTCGATGTGAGATGTGGTAATGTCACTCTGCTAGGAGTTTTATGGTTCACAGAAGGCAGGATTTGTATTGAGATAGACAGATAGATGCATGTCTGGTACCTGCACACAATGTATTACAGAGATTGATCCAAAATTTTCAACACTAAAATCCCAAATGATAGAGTGAGAGAATCTCTGTCTGGGAGATTTCAGCTGGATTTTATCCCTTTTTTTTCTGGATAATACAAGCCTTTAAAAGCATATCATCCCTGTCCCTGTCTCCAAATAATTGGAGAAGATCACAGCAAAGAAGGATCAATAGCAAATAAGTAGTCTACATTTTCTGTCATGTCAATGTAGAGGAGGTCAGATACGCCATACTGGGAAGGGAAGAATGTACAGTTAGGGAAGTCTGGAGTGCATTCAGATAAAGGACATTCATCGTGACAAAGGAGGAGGTGAATCCTGTTGCCCATACAGGTAGTGAACTCAGGGAAGGTGGCAGTGATGCTTATGTCCCCCTGACCACCCAGGCTGAGGGCCACACTGAGATCTGGGCTCTCCCTGCACATGAAAGGGAAATGGAAAGGATCAGAAGCACTGGCTGATGGGAGCAGGAGGGACACCATCCTGCCAAGCTGCCTGCGGAGCCTGGAGCTGCCTCCTAATGAAGGCAAGCGGCTGGTCACAACTGGAGACGAGCTGTTCCCCATTTGTTTGTGCTCCTCAGAGTGGCAGGGATCCGCTCTCCATCAGAATAATCCAATTGAACAAAATGATTCATATTAGCAGGCACATCTGTCTGAGGCCAAAGCAGAACCCTGGTGTTAGTTTAATAAATGGCGTTCATTAAACTCAGCTGAAAATATAATCTGGAGAGACTGATGGGGTGAACAGAGCAAAGAATAAGCAAAAGGAGTTAGCAATTATCGGATGTCATTTGTTCTACTGGTACCATGGAATTGGAGCTTGTTTGCTGAAATCTTAATTTCATTTTGCTGAGGCAGAATCCATCAGAGAAGCTTATACTGCAGCTATGATTCCTGTTTGTCAGCCCTTGGTAAGGAGTGTGGCATTTTTCTTCCCTCCTTTTCTAACAGACAGCTCTGAAGGAGCACAGATCCCATCAGAGAGCCCAAGGACAGGAAGGACAAAGGAAGCAGCCTTTCCTTTGCCGTGAAAAGACTGCTGAGTGAAGTTCCCTCTGCTGCAATGGAGAGAACATGGGCAGTGCTTTGGGACGGGACTTAGGGTATTTCCAGTGCAATAGGAGCCATAAATATTTCCAGTTCCTCTGCCATTTTCCTCCATACCAAGACAGTGTAGAAACACTTCTTGCTTGACTTCAGGAGCATTTTACACTCTATAGGGTAGGGGCCAGTATTTCCATTGGCAAATGTTTCCCTCTTTTCAGACTGTACAAGGGTTGGGTTCTTCTTGGTGGCCAGGTCAGGGAAACTCCTACAGCTGTGCACTGGTGGCTGTTGAAGGCAGCACAGGGGAGGAGGCACGGGCAAGGCATTGAGGTGCTGGAGGTAGCCCATGTATCCAGCCCTGATGATCTGGGGCTGCCTCCTTCAGGCCCAGCTCAGTTATCTGGCATTAACATTCCTGGCCATAGTCTCCCACAAAACACTGAATCCAGAGGAAGTGCTCTTAAGAGGGAGAGCTGCCTTTCCCATTCCTGGCTAGCAGAGACAAGCTTCATGGGACTGACTAACAGAATGATCAGCATTTGAAGATTGACTGGACAACCTGTTTCTTGCCTATTGCTTTGGTTTTGTTTAGTTTTAACTTGTCCCTACAGGTATTCAAATGGTCCTTGGTGTGCTCCAGGAGAAGGCAAGAAAGGATTTTATATTTATAGACTTGCCAGAGCTATCGAGTCCTAGCCAGTTAGAAAAAATCAAAAGAATAATGGAGGAGAAGGGAAAGCTTGACCTCATGAGCTTTCAGCGTTGATTAGTTTGTTGGTGTCAGAAACCTTTTCTTGTTCAGGGCACACTAACTGTGAAATAACTTTTCTCCCCCTACTCATTAATCTGTCTCCTGTATTCCCAAGGGGAAGGAGGAGAAAATACCTGCCTTCCTGGAGTTTTGCTTCAGATGAAGCAGGTGCATAGATTTACACAACAGCAGCGAAGGGCAGGTGGGTTTGGGTTTTTTCCAAGATTCGTCTTCCTGGTGTGCCCTTTGGCAAGAGGCTGAACATTTTCAATTTTCTTCAAAATTGTGTAAGAATCAGTTGCCAACATGAGCTGCTCTGGAGATGGTCAGAGGTTTTTCTCACCCTGGTGAGCACAGAAGAGAGAGGGAAGTTGCCAAGATGGGCAGCATCTCTCTGATATTTGCCCTGGATTCCACCATCACAGTCAGACCTCCTTCACAATGGAAGTGGGCGAGAAGTGCACTGAATCCCACCTCTTGCCCACTACTATTCATGTTAATCTCGAGCTTCTTGACACAGGGAGGATCATAAAGGCTTAGGTTAACACAATCCCTTCATTTGTATGAGACTAGTGAGAAACTTGCTGAATTTGCTTGGTTCAGCTCTGTGGATCAGGCAATGATAGCACTCCCAAGCCAGCATAGCTGCAGGCACAAATGGGCATGCTTCATAAGCACAGGCTATTTCAGGTGACAACGAACCAGAAACCCAAAAATCTGAGACTGATCAGACTCAACTGGATGCAAATATAATTTGGGATTTATTTTCAATAGTCTTTTCAAAGTACATTGAAGTAATCTTATGAACCAGACATCATGGGAATCAGCACAATGGTTTTCAGTGCTTTCAGAAAAAACATTGTTTTGTTTTGGAGTTCATTTTAAATTCTCAGACAAAAAGTTTTAACTATTTTTAAGCAGTGATAATGTTTGACTGATTACCTACATTTTCCACCCAGAAAGGCTTTGAACAAAAATGTGATCCAGTTCTAAATTAGAATCATATAAATACTTCAGCTATAGCAGTGAAATGAGTCACAAACATAAGTCACATGCATAAATGTTTTCAGAATCAAATTCTGAGATACTGAAATTCACCAAGAGACGTGAATTCTTCATGTGGAAACCACTCCAACTGTATGGTTGGATTCTTGTCTTATATCTTTCTTCAACTCAGAAAGAGTTACCATCTCCTTAATAAAAGCATCTTCTGTTAGAAGCTTCATACAGAATTTGGCTTCAAGAAAGTTTGTGGTGTTTTTAACAAAAATTATGAACATTTAATAATTAATAGAACTATGTAAGCTTATTGAGTCATTCTGGACTTTAATCAATTTGAAATATTTGGGGCCCCAACTTCCACCTTACTGCTCCTCACTGGAGGTACATCAGAGCTTTAGTGCAATTAAAACGAGGCAGGAAATATTTTTAGCTAATTGTACTGTGCACCTTGGAGGTAATTTGAAGCTGCAGGCAAAAAAATAAAATATCAGAAGGAGTAATTGAGTACTGCAAGCTGGGAGTATGTGTTTCTGGCTGCATTCTGATTTAAAGGGATATAGAGACTGGGTGTGGAGCTGAACAGCCTTGGCAGAAGGAGAGTGAAATCTCACCTCTGGAGAACAGTCCCAGGATGCATCACAGGGCAGCAGACCCAGCAGCCCTGCCAGGCTTTGAGAGGGTCTGGCACAGGACCAGCTTTGAGAGGGTCACTGGAGAACTCTCCCCTGAAAGGGACGTCAAGCTGGGAGATAAGCTCGGTTCTTCTCCTTCTGCAACCCCACACATGCATCACTCCAGCATATCCTTTCTGTACCAGGTGAGCAACTACAGATCAGTTCTTACCCCTCCAGCTTAGCAGGCAGCTGTGGGTTCTCATTTCCCATGGCAGATGCTGGAGCCACTGAGGGGGTGCATCAGGCAACCCCCTGGGATGGCACAGGCAGTTTATTTGTACCTGCTGAGGTCTATGAGCTGGACTTGATTAGGGTCTTGATGTCATCCTAGGGGTCTGCTGAGGAAAGGAAGAGGGGAGCAGGATCACCATCTAACAGTCAGCAACAAAAACAGGAGAGTGCAGCACTCATTTCATCAGAATTTTGATAAGGTTTAGTCAATCTATAAAGGGAAAAAGCAGAAACAGCAGAGACCAGGCACAGAGGCTTTCTTACAGCTTCCCAATTAGACTTAGTTCTCAGCCATGTACATTTTTTTAATTAAACTGTTGGTACAATGCTCAGGAGATAGAAAACTCCTTGAGGCCCTCTTGTAATAAAGAACCTTTTATTGTATGCAGAAAGGCAAGCTTAATTTTCTCTCCCACCTAATATTCACCTGCAGCAAAAGCAGGGGTGAGGACTGTGTATGAGGCAGGATAAATGCTTCTCAGGGCACAGGACCCACTGACTTGGCCACTGGGAGGGAAAGAGTCTATGTCCTTTGCTGCAAAAATAGCCATTTAACACTCATTTGACCTTTACCATCACTGCTTCACAAAATGACCTCAGTTCATTGCACTGATCTTTGCCTGCAAAGTTCTTGATTGGCAAAACAGAGCTGAGAGAGGAAAAGAGCTGTGGCTATGTTTGCATGAGTAAGTAAATTCTGGGTGTTGCTGAGGAGGGTGGACAGGGCTGTGATGACTCAGACCTTACCAAGCCCTTAGTTGCTTCCAACTGCAACCCTGGTGGTGGGCAGAGCTCCCTCCTGCAGCCAGCCCACCCTGAATCCCCACTCTGCCCACCCCAGCCCTTCCTCCCAAAACACACCTCCACATCTTTTTCAAAGCACCTCCATCACCCCTGTGGCTCCCACCATCCCGAGACCACCTCTTCTGCCACTGCTCAGGGGCAGAGTGAGAAAAGAAAACACTGCTCAGGGAGCCAGTGACATTTTCTGACTGCCCAGGCTGGCTTCTCCAGGAGCAGCTGCTCCATTGTGGTGCTTTTTCATCCGCTGCTTGAGACTAATAGCTCTAGAAAAATAGATAAATCAGAGGTGACACAGCCATTGCTGCTTGACAATTTTTCATCAAACAAGCTGGGGGAGGAGGGGATGACCAAAAAGCGACATTTTGACCAAACTGGATGTTTCTGCAGCAAATTTTCATTCCAGCAGATTAAAAAAGAAATGCAAACAGCACAAAAAACATAACTGTCTTGATTAAAAATGTTGGCCTTCAAAACATAAATTCCTGTTAAAAATGGACTTTTTTCAGATTGATTGAAAAAAAATGCAAAAATTAATCTATTTCTCTGGCCACCTCTCCCACCCCAGACTTGTTTTGCTTATTAACTAAAATATTCACAGGAAAGAAAGCCAAAATAATGACAATTTTCCTCCAGAAAATAATTGTAATTTTTCAACTAGCTCCTAATGTAACACAGTTAAATGAGAGCAGGCCTAGTAACAACACTGCACAGCAAGTAAGTCATACAATTATTTGAAGGAAGGGCATTGCAATTTAAGAGCTAATTTTTATCATCACCTTAAATTTATAAATGGGAAAAATGAAGCAGGGTCATCAAGCATATTAAAACAAACAAACAAACAAAAACCCACCAGAGAAAACGTTAGCATTTGAAATGCTGGACTCCCATCTCCCTGTTAGATCACATTGGCTTCTCTGTCTCTATGTCTGTGCAATTGTTTCTGTTGATAGGTATACACATGTAATACCTCTGTACATATACATATAGATATGTTGGTGTGCATTTTCATATATATAAAGATTCATTTTTACAATCTGTCTGCTTTTTAACCTTCAGATGTTAGAAATGAAACATCTGACAAGAACATTTGCTTACCCCCCCCCATCCCACCCCTGAAAATCACACCCCAAGAATCCAGGTAAATGTGTTGATGTCTGGTATATCGTCAGGCTTCTTTTAATTCCAACATGGATGCAAAGTCCCCTTCACTACACTGCCTTTCCCACTTTAACACATTTGAGCTCCTAATCTTGGGCTCACCACATAGCCTTAGCAGTGGTTGTCATAGGGATGGAGTCTGTTTTGGAGAGCCTTGCCTCTGTTTTCCACCTCTGCCAGATAGTTCAGGCAGGAGCTGGGGAAGGGGGTTGGAATCTCTGTGGGTTGCTATCGGGGTACAGTGAAGAGGAGGACTGAGGCATAAGGAAAGCAGAGCCATCCAGCAGAACTGGAGGCAGAAACAGAGAGGGAAATTGCTATAGAAACAGTACAGAAGGCAGGGGAGAAAAACACGGACTGGAATTTTAATAATATTGATCATCTTCAGAGGCAATAGCTGTAAAGATCTATCACCAGCAGCAAAAACATCTCCAGTTCCCTCCAGTAGGTGCATATGGCCACAGGTTCCAGCAGGCAGAAGGACTGAAAGACAGAAGGACAGGATTCTGACTGCAGTTTTGAGTGTGAAGTCACACGTGTGTGTAAATGGAGATTAATATGTGTTGTATAAAGGTGAAGGAGCTGGCATATGCAATGATCAGAGACTTAGGTGTGAGCATGGAAGGCTGCCACTTTCCTGCTGGAAGAAGTGATGGCCTTTGAATTTTGTCAGGGAGAAGACAAGACAAGAAAAAAGGTATAGAGATGATCAGCAGAGACCTGACTAATAAGGACTCAGGGCAGAGACATGGTAGAAACTATGTGGAACTGGAGGCAGTAGATTTCTGCAGTGGAAGAAGAACCCAACCTGATAGCCCACCACAATGGTGGCAATGTTGGGATGATTTTGTGGTCCCGTGAACAGAGCAAGCTTGTACCTGCAGCTGGCTGATTTGCAGCTTTGCAGATATACAATGACAGCTCCTGTGTCATTCACCAGATAGTCAGGAACTGTTGGACTTGTGCCACTTGGACACTCCTCTCAGGTCACCTACCTGCTGCAAGAGTATCATGGAAGCTACAGATTAGATTGAGAAAAAAAATCCTCTAAAAGTATTGAATTCAATCATTAACCCAGCACTGACAAGTCCAGCACTGAACTCTGGCTCTGAGGACCACATCCAAACCTCTTCTAAATACCTCCATAAATGGTGACATCACAACTTACTAAGACAGCCAGTTCTAGTGCCCAACAAGCCTTTCAGTGAAGAAGTTATTCCTAATATCCAATCTAAACCACTCACATTGCAACCCAAGGCTGTTTTCTCTTGCTCTGTCACTGATTACCAGGGGGAAGAGACTGACCCCCACCTGTTTGTGACCTCCTTTCAGAGAGGGAGTGATGGGGTCTTCTCTCAGCCTCCCACTGTGCTGAGCAGCCTGGGGAACACCACTACTGACCAGCCCCAGCTGATGTCATTCCATCCACCAACACCCTTTGGGCCCATGTATCATCTATTTTTTACCCAGGCAACAAGCCATGAGCAGTCAGTTTCTTCTGGAAAATGCTATAGGAAATGCTGTCAAAGGCTTTACTATAGTCCACATAGACACATTGCCAGCATTTCCCTTATCAACTAAGCAGATCACCTCGTCACAGAAGGAGATCAGGTTGGTCAGGCAGGACCTGTCTTTCATGAACTCAGGCTGGCTGAGCCTGATTCCCTGGTTGTCCTGCATGCGCTGCATGATGGCACTGAGGATGATCTTCTTCACAGCTTCCCCAGCACTGAGGTCAGGCTGACAGACCTGTAGTTCCCTAGATCCTCCTTCTAGCCCTTCTTTTGGATGGGCATCACACTGGGTAACCTACATCAAATGGGACTTCTCTGTTACCAACACTGCTGACAAATGATGGAGTTGCTTAGTGAGCACCTCTGCTATTTCCCCCAGTACCCAGTACCACACTACATGGGCAATGAGTGTCTCCCACAATGCAGAGCTTATCCTCACAGTCCAGCCCGAAACTGCTGTTGAAAGCTTTACTGTGAAGAGCAACAGGACTATTGTGCTGCAAAACTACAGCACAGGTTGCAAGGACATTACTAGATTTATATTGGTCTAATCAAGGCTTTAACTGAGATTCATTTCCCCTGATGGTATAGACCTACACTGCAACTATTCCCTTCATAGCAAGTCAAGGTCCTCATTATAACCACAAGAGAGATACTGGTTCCTTTTGTCCATGACTCACAGTCTTATCTGAAACAGTTCCTAAGCATGAGTGAATTGGGACCTAAATTACCTGTGTCTCCACTAATGCCATCCTAGAGTGATCTGTTCAGATGAAGATGTCTGCATCTTGAATTTCATCATTAGGACTTCAAGTCCTTATCTCTCTCCAGTGTTCAAGGAAAACATTCCCAGGATGTTAGGCACTTAGGTGCTACCTAAGTTGGACAGAGAAGTTGGATACTTACCAGATTTATTTGGCTGTGGTCAGTGGAGCAAGATCTTGGACATATCCCTAGAGACTATCAAAGTCTCTTTTCCTACCCACTGACTAGGTAGCTGCTGCAGACCTCTGCTTTAGAAGAGCAGCTTCATTTGGTGCTTGAAATACAGACCTAAGTTAGTCAGACAGAACCACCACATATAACTTTGGTGTGAAAGAATATTTTCAAGTGACTTTTTTTTCCTGTTTTTTTTTGCCTCAGCAAGTCCTAATTCTTCATCTGTATATACATGTGTGTGTGTGTGTGTGTGTTTCATCTGCAGTGTCTGAGGGTGTCTGTGGAGTACAGGCAGAGGGATGGCAGTACCACCTCCAAAGCAGCGGTCACTGATTGACCAGTCCCGTCCTTCCCACTCTGCACATTAAATATTTTCCTCAGTAAAATTATAGCAAAGAACAACTCCCTAGCTTGACAGTTGCCTGGATCTAGCATCCATGTATAAAGCCTCTACCCACTAAGATCTAGTCCTGATCCTGCAGCTGGCACTATCCCATATTTCAACCACAGACAGGAGAAGTGTGTTGTTGCTACTTCGCAGGAATAGAGCAGGATATTGTTTTCTCTGCCAGATCTCTCCCATTCCTGTTGCCTCCTTAGTCCATTCATTAAATTAAAGCCTGTTAACCTTTCCTTTTCCTGCTGGGGCAGCTGAGGTAAGGAAAGAGATAGGTCATGCCATGATGGTGCTGACAGCTCTCCTTCCTTTCCCAGCTGCTTGATTCTTGTCTTATGACATGAACAGAAAGCCCAGAGGGGTAAGAGGGATGCTAGTGATCTTTTCCTCTTCCAGGAGCTGTATAGCTGACACTATTTGCTCTTGGGTACCTAGGGATACAAATGACAACAATTCTTCCCTGGGCCATCTTCAAAAGGACAGATTTCCCTGCTTTGGATTGTGAAATAACTGTAGACACAGATCTTGCATCTGCCTTGGGGGTACCAGTCTACTGTCTTTTTCAAGCCCCAGGAAGCTCAGGTTGATGTTTCCAAATCATCAAAGGGCAAGACTTTGGGGCCAGGCCATCAAGAAGGAGTCAGCTTCAACCAAGACAGCAGCCAACTGTGGCAAAAGTGTAGACCTGAAGCCAGAGCTCAGATGAGGGGCTTACTTCAGCATCATCTCTTGTCAGCTAAGCATAACTGCTGCAGCCAAGAAAGCATGTTTCAGTTCACAGAAAAAACAAAGAAACTCAAGACAAACAAACAAAAACCCAGGCAAGGAATTTTCACTAGCCAGAATGCATGACTTCAGGATAAGAACTGCCAACAGCTTTTTTGTGACACCCCAACATGAGGTGAAATTTTATTTGTGTGCAGTGACTTTTCAGAAATAGGCTGCAATGAGAGATATGAGCCCTGCCAAGGGGACAGAAAGGGTGCAGACCTGCTGACTGAGACAAGTGTATTGTTGTGTGCAGTGATTTTTGGTGTTTACTGAGGCAGAACTCTGGGCCAGTAAAGGGACATTTTCCTTCACAGGCAGGGTGTTTCTATAGACTGTAGCAACCAACTCCTGGCAGTTTTATTCCTTTTCCTTTTTTGTTGTCCTTTGCTTTTTCTTTTCCTTTAGCTTTTTTTTTTCTTCTCTTCTCTTCTCTTCTCTTCTCTTCTCTTCTCTTCTCTTCTCTTCTCTTCTCTTCTCTTCTCTTCTCTTCTCTTCTCTTCTCTTCTCTT
>VWZU01005450.1:495001-507400 GCA_013397095.1 Sterrhoptilus dennistouni | reverse complement strand
AAATTAAAGTAAACTAAAGAAACAATCTCTTTGAAGAATTTCTGAAACTGTTTACAAGGAATTTTGAAAAACAGGGGGATGTTTAAAAAATAAAAAAGATGCTGGCTCTGTTTTCTGTAAATAAATTTGCATATTTTGTAGGACTTTTAATTGTAATGATAGAGAAAAAACAAGGAAAACTATTTAATGAAAGCACGATATTTATCTTTGGTAAATGACTTTAGAGCAGTTAAAAATAAGACATTGCTTTAAAAAATCTGACTCAGAAAAAACAATGAATTATTTAAGAACACATATATTTTAAAGTATATCATATTTATTATAATTTATTTTCACAGTCTTAAAACTTGATTTACATGATTCTCACACTTGTTTGCATTGATTGAGCAGTGTGATAATTGTTTTCAATTATTTATTTGGTTATACAATTGGTTTTGGTTTATGCTCTTGTTTGTTTTTCTCAATATTTTTTATCTCGATCTCAAACTTTCTTTCTTTGTCCTGTTTTTCCTTGTTGCTTTTTTTGCTTTTTTTTTCTTTTTAATGTTAATTTTGATTACATATTGGGCCTGACCGTGCAGTCCTTACTCTTCCAAAACTCTCATGGGGATATAACGAGCATTTTGCCAGAGTAAGGACTGAAGCAAACTGAGCCCACAGCTAGGAAGTACAGATGTGTAACGCAGCTGCAGTTCCATACAACTGCTCTTTCACTCTCAATTCCCTAAAACTCCTTGTAATCTTCTGTAATTATTGAATGACGCTTTCCAGCTTAGCCCTAAATAAANAAAAAAAAAAAAAAAGCCGTGTTCTTTACTTCTTGATGGCTTTTCTTAATGTGTTTGCTTTGAGAACAAAATTAATCTATTTCGACTCTTTCATTAATATACATTGTTTGAGTATCAGAACAAATCCCTTTGTTATATAAAATGTATCTCATTGGATTGAATTAACGACAATGTTTCATTTAACGTCTGCTTGATATTCCGGTGTGGTTTACCTTAAACCTAGTAGGTTAGAAAATCAAATAATGGTACATACAAATTAGTGTCATTGTAGCTCCCATTTGAAGCCTGTTGTTTGATTTCATACTCATGGTTTTTTCATGCTGATAAGTACAGAAGCCAATGCTCAGGACGTTGCTCCTTTTGCTGCTTTGGGAAAACCCTGTGAAATTCAGCACTCTCTAGAGATGAGGCTCAATTTCTTCCTCAGCATCCCTCACATCTTGTCTTTTGAATGGTTATTTTCCTTTCCCCTGAAATGACTGTACCAGATCAGCTGAGCAGAGGTTGGGGCTGAGATCAGAAGCCTTTCCATTTTCTCCCTGATTCTTGCAGCCACATCTGCATTTGGACAACTTGGACAGGCTAAATCTACCTCTAAATGAGACTAATGTGCTTGTCCATAATTTGAACTCCATTGGAAGGAGTTCTATTAGTAGAAACTCCTATTATTAATACTATCAGTTACTTAAGTCTGTACAGGGCAGGAGAAATAAATGAAATATAAATAAGATTATGAATACGAGGAAGGAGCACAGTCACTATTTGCTCGTCTTCTGAAGGTAAAGACAAATACAGAAGAGCCCATACACCAAACCCATCTCTGCTCTTCAGCAGAGAAGATGTTCTGCGGAGGACAGACCAGGCTAGAAATGTGGGAACTGGTCTCAGAAGTCACTGAGAGAGAAAATGAGGACTAGATTTCCAGTCAGAAGAGGTTTCTATTCCAAAAGTTATTCAGCATCCTGCCCTGAGCTGCAGGGAGGAATAGACAAAGCACGGCCTCTTACCTGTGCCAGGTTGAGGATAAAGTGTGGGGAAGGGCTGATGAAAATCACTAATTGAAGGAAGAAAACCTCACAACAAACAGGGAAGACTCAATTTCCCAAACTGGCATAGCAAACGGAAAACAAAAAGGTGCAGTCTGATTGTCTCCCCACTTCTCAGGCCACCTTCCATACCCTCCTCTCTGACCTTCAGTGTCCCCAGAGTTCTTCCCTTTCCTGCTCAGGGTAGATGCTGTGTCTCTGCAGTGTAAGTCACACATCCTGATGGATCTGCAAGAACACATCCATGCCATCCAAGCAGGATGGGCTGCACCCCAGGGGCATCCAGCTGGGAACACTTCTGGCCAATGAGATACAGCTGGGGGCTATTGACTGATGATTGTGAGACAAGATTTCATCTTGTTTCAGGTACCCTGCAATACACAGCAGATAAAATATCCAGTGTTGGAGGGCAATCAGCTCCCAAGGGGAGACCAGAAAACACTATTAAAGATGACTCTATGACTTAGGTCATTACCCCAAAAATGTTTCACTTTGCAGAGACACCATTGGTGTTACTGGACTGGGGAAACTGGAAATGAGGAACAGCAGGGACAACCAGTGACACAAGAGAGACCATGCCTGGTCCTGATCTTTCTCCCAGGACATCCCCATGCATTACACTTCAAGATCAAAAAGTGGTCAAATCTCCAAGTTCAGCCACGAGTGAATAGGGAAGCACCACAAGGTTGTCAGCCCATTGGAAGTTCATTTACACTGGAGGGTAGTTTACACTGGGAAATAAAGCTGGGAAATAAAGCACTACTGTCAGCACACTGCTGCCTAAACCAAGTGATGGGTACTTGCCATACTCAGCTCTCTGCTTGTGGTAGAGGCACAGACTAGAACAGAATATGCTAAAGCACAAATGTAGACATGGTCTTACAGCAGGTTAAAACACCCTTCTCCTGGCTTTACAGACAAACCATCCCTGATTTAAGTGATTGTCTCAGAGATACTCCACACTTCTCTCCAGAAGAAGTTCATCCACTTACACTACAGGTGTTGTTAAATAAAACAAGTTGCAGCACAAGCCTGTTTCAGCATGGGGGTTTATTGTTGGGGCAGGCAACTAACCAAAGAAACATCCCAACCTGAAGCAATGAAAATGAAGAGAGAGACCAAGTCCACCTGAAAGCCTGTAGCTACATGTCTGTGTGCACCAGCACACAGAACATTATTACAGAGGTTCAAAAGCCACTGCATGTTTGATGCTGGCTCCTCTCTCTAGTTTGTAGCTGCTAAGTTACATTACATGAAACTAAAGGGTTTTTTAAAGGTCAAACATTCATCTTTCACCAATGTGCTCCTTGGTACCACTGTGATTATATTAAACTTCAATGCCATACCTAAGGCAATCTTTGGTACAAGAACAGGGCATGGTTTGTTGTCATTCTGTGAGGAATCCCATGAAGACATCTCAATCAATAATCACATTTTCATGTCCCTGAAAAGCAGTTCATACCCTCCCAGAGTCATTTTTCCATATCAGCATTTCTTCACATAGGCACTGAGACACTCTCCTTGCACATACAAAGTGAAACAATTCCTCTTCCCAGCTCCATCCCATTCCCACTCCAGGCAGATATCCATTAGAAAACTTTATTTTATTAAATATAATGTGGACTCTGAACAAGGCTGCAAAGTTCTGCCTGTTTTCCCTTTGTATAACAAATATTAAAATAATGTTTGGAAATGTCCTTGCAAAGCAAGGTCAGGACTTTTCCACCTCCAATATTTCATTTTCCAACAGCACATTTCTCCCAGTCCGAAATATGACCTAGTGGCAGAGACTGTCCCATAGGCCTAGAACCGTGCAAGGTGTTTATGATCCCAAAAATAACTCACATGTCATGGGGGACTGGCAGATGGGGAAACTCATCACCAGGTGCTTCAGTGCCACACTGTGCAAGTATGCTCTGCATGACTTGGAGAAGGAAGATGCTGATGCTCTTCCTTAGTAATGCCCCTTAGGAAAGCTCCTTTGAAATGGTCTGACTTGTTGTGCCAGTCCAGAGCCAATGAAATGGGAATAGGCTGCAAACTCAAGGCAGCCAACTGTTGAGCCTGAAAATGTCTTTTGGAATAGCATTGCTGTCTACTTGTTGAGGAAATCAGTTCTTAAAACAGGTTTCAATACCACAGCTTCTCTCTCACTACAGTAAACACTCACATTAGAGCAAATACATCCCCAAAAAGCACTCAGAAGGTTCCAAATCAGAGCCCTTGTGTATCATTTATTAAGGGTATGAGGTCACTCTGGTATCTCACAGAACAATGGAGTTGTTTGAGTTGAGATGAACTTTTAAAGGACATCTAGTCCAACTTCCCTCCAGTGAGCAGGGCTGGATCAGGTCACTCAGAACCTCATTCCTCTTCACATTTGCCCTCACCATTGTGCAAGCTTCTGTTAATGCCCACACAACCTGAAGCCTTCCCCACACTGCCTCTGAGGAGCCTCTGTAATGCCAGCACTGGTAAACACACAACAAATGCTGGTGGGAAGAAACACCCTCAAAGCAAACATCCTTTCACCATGGCATTTGTGAGCTATTCTGAATTCTGGGTCTCAATCTGGTAAGTTCTGACCTTGTCATGGACCACCTCCAGCAAGCAAGACGGGGAAAGGTGTTTTCTTGCACAGGTATAAGTAAGCACATGCCCTCCTCCTGTAAGCAGCAGCCTTGCAGGGTACAGTGAATTCACATGAGACCTAAGAAGAGCAGGTTCAGATTCTTCCTCATCCAGATGAAGTTTGCCCTCGGAGACCCCTGTGACACAGAAAATGGCCCTGATTATAAAATGATAGGTCAGTCCAGGAAGGTGCCCCAAACTCCTCTCATTCATCTGCCTTGTCTTGTTTTAAAAGGTAGAAACAGAAATGAAATCAGGAGGTGAGGGACTCTATAACTTCTAGAAGACCCAGGCTCCTAACACCACTCCTGCATATGACATACATTGCACAGGACACTGACTCTCACCTTGGTACTCGTTAGTCTACTCTTCGTGGCATTTTCTTGGGATGTAACCATTGCTGGGTTGCAGCTATTGCTTTCAGCACTCAAAAAGAAGAGATACAAGCATGCAGGTTTTCAGTCAGCTGGTGAGTGGGTAGATTAACTCTCCCCAGTGGGGATCCACAGCCTAATATCCCAAAAATGGGTGCCTCTCTCTCCCTTTCTCCTCACCCTTTGGGACAGATCAGATCACATATTTTATTTTCTTCCATACACAGCACAGAGAATGCCTAATCTTGTGTGGTGAGTCCTACCAGATAGCAAAAAATGCACAGATTAGGCATCATGACTGTGATGCCTCCTTTGTGAGTCCCTCCTACAGAGGGTGAGAGATGATTCCACTTCAGTGAACTACAGAACAGGCTCCAAAACTGGTATGGTTGTCGGAAGGCATATTGTACACAGATCCTCCTACCACCTCCTACAAGAAAAGATTACCTTCTTTCAGCTAGAATAAAGAGCTATTAAGTGAGACAATGGGCCTAGCAGCATTGGTGAACCATCTGTCATCAAGTGTTAGACATTAGCAATGTCTTTTTTAAACCAAGCCAATAGAAGCCCCCAGCCACTGTTACAATGGCACACAAGCACAGATTAAAAGTGTCAGCCCAACTTATCCTTGTTTCAACTCCTCCCACTCAGTCTGTTGTGTTCCTGCTGCTTCCTGTAGCAACCCTACCACATCCAGGACCACACAAATTTCTCACAATAACCATCAAACTACACTTTGCACCACATTTCACACATATGCAGCAGATTTCAGATGCTCTGGAGTGCAGGCTGATTTGTTTTGAGGACTGGCAACCAGGAGACTGATGTGAGATAATTTACCTTCTAGACCCAATTCTCCTAACTCCAAGGGACAGCTATCCAAAATCTCTAATCATGTTCCAGAGAGCCCAAATATCAAAGAGGCTCTGAGTCCCTGTGCACAACTCTGATAGCTGATTAGCAGCCAGAAGCCAAGCGTAGGATAGGAGATGAAAGATGAAACATGAGATTTAGATTAAGACACACGGAAGACTGAGGAGAACAGGCTGATCCTATGTGTGGCAACAATCATCAGGCTCCTCTGCCCAGCTTAAGCATCCCGCTCAGTCAAAAATCCTGTTCTGGGTTGTACAGAACCCAAGCCAAACCTGGATAAAGAGCTAGAAAGCTACTTAATTCTGTGGATTAAACTTTGTAGCTTAACAGCAGTTGTCCTGTATGTGGTTTACTTACACTTTTCAGTTTCCAGCCCAAAAGCCTGACCTTAAAGCTTTACTAAGTATATATTTTCTCTCCTTGATTACCAAGTTTTTGCAGTGCTGGGAGGGGGCTGAGTTTGAGTGAAATACTGGACATTTAAGGTGTTTTATTTTTTCTAGAAGTAAAGAATCCACATAAAGCAATACATTTACCTGAAAGACTTACAGTTCAAATCCAGTTTAACTGGAGACTGGGGAATTTTTCCTTCCATGGAGGGGTGGATACAACCAAATATCAAATTTTAGGACAGGTTTTCACACAGCAGATTTAAAGGAGTATTTTCTCCCCAAAAACAGTGAATGACAGCAGGCGAAGATCTGCAGCTGGGGTGAGAGGACAAACTTGGCCTTACTGGACAATGCTTTGCCTCTACCCAGATCATGTAAAGTCTTTGGTGATCCTGGGTCAGAGACATCCCTATCACTGCTCATGAGCCCAGCTGGTGAATTCTTTTTTGCACTTTCAGCTGGAGATCCAAGAAAAGCATGAGATGTCACTTCTCAGTGGTTGGTCTTCCAGGGCCTGAGCACACAGAGCTGCCTCTGTGTCCCACAGGTGACAGGAGGATGGTCATGGCCAAGTCTTATACCTGGCCAACTCTGAAAACAGCTTCCGTGCAGATGGAAACCAGGAAATCTCATCAGGGAGATAGAGACTGAGAAAAGCCAAGTGAAGCAGCAAGTGAAACAGATTAGGCATGGTTTGTACTCACTATTTGAAATAGCCTCAGAGGGGGCACACATGATCAGGTACTGCATGTGGGAGAGAAGTGCTGGTGTTTCTGTGCACCCTGAGCTGAGCAGCAGCAACTTCCAGCCAACAGGCTTGAGGTGTGTTAAGACCAAGAGGCCACAGGTTCACAGGAAAGCAGGATTCAAGGGGTGTCAATCCAGCTTCTCCCACTCCCTGGAAATATAAATTCAAAGACAAATATAGAAGAGGGACAAAACTGGAATTCGAGCCAGAGGGTCAGCATCACATGGCAAGAACAGAGATGGTATGGAACAGAGACTTTGAGATCTCATTTCACTGCACTGTGACTGGTTTGTCTGTGACTAAACTGTGACTGTGGGTGAGTGGATTAAAGGGTGACATGCAGCACTGCACATGCTAAACAGATCACAAGGTTCTTGTATGACCTGCCCTGGTCACTGTCAAGTGGCATCATTTTCATGATGACTGGAAACACCAATGAAGAAGGCACATTGCTCTACAAATTTTTCCAGTGGCTGGTCTTTCATAAAGCTCCTCCTATGCCTTTCCAACTGGTGTTGTTAAAAGCATTCAACAATGTCTTCTTTCTGCAGCAAAATAAGTTAATAGGAATATTTACAACTGTTTTCAGTGAACACCTTACAAAAATCAACAAGAAACTGCAATTTCAGTGTGTCAAAGGAGCCAAAATATCCTGTCCCAACATGTCCATCTTTTACCCAATAAAATCCACGACTGGTGTGACAAGCTGTAGTAGACAAACAGCTATGCTCTGTCATTCTTCTGTGTGAAAACACCTTTAGCCCTTTGCCTTATCAGGCCTAGAGTAATTTCTGTGGCAATAAGATCAACAGAAACCTCTCTCCATTTTTCTTCCAACAGTTTAATTATTTATGAGCTTTGAAAATAATCCCACTTTGTCTTCTAACCCTAGTTTTGCATATATACATGTTGACCCTTGTGAATTCTTCGGCTAAAAGATGCATTCATTACAAAAGCATTTCAGGGTATTTTTTTCTTTCCTCTGTAGCTACTTGTTTGAATATGTTGTAAACTTGATTAATGTTGCCTTCTAATCTCTTTCTTTCTAGAGAGAACACCTGGAGCTCTTTTAACCTGCCTCAAATAAAAAATAAAACCCAAGAGACAAACAACCCAAGTCACAATGTCATACTTCTGCAACACTTTCCTTTCCCTGGCCATGCATTTCTCCCCTTCTAAGAGGGTGGACACATGGGCAAAACTTGTGTCAATGAACCTACAGGGCCGTGGGTTTCTTCTAGAGCCCCCTTCCTTATGCTCTTAGTAACCTGCTTAGTTTCAAGCCTCTCTCAGACTGCAATAGTTTGGGGAGATTTATGACAGCAATTCTTCTGGTTCCTTTCACAATGTGTTTTCTGCTATTCTCATCTATTGCTCTGCCAACATGCATCATTTGTTTAATACCAGTCACTAGCCACATTAAGCTTTTTTTTTTGTTTTTGTCTTTTTTGCCTTTTTTGCCTTTTTTGTGGAGGACATTTCCCCCACACCTGGAGAAATCATGCAGGTAAATAACATGAGCCAACTGTCTTGGACCTGCCTTTTCTGCCTCCATCCAAAGCTTTCCAGGGGTATCAATCATCCCCGAACTAGGATTTTTCTCATTTTAATTATGCTAATATCGCCATAATTTCATTCTCGTTAACAGCAATTGAGTTTCAGTCTCTGCAGATGGTGAAGCTGGACAGTTACCAAGCCACATGCCATCTTGAGAGGAGGTTATGGACCAGTGCTTAGCCTGTGGCAGTGCTGCTCAGCACCGTTTCTGGGTTGCATCACTTCACTTTACCCATTTGTGAAATGGCATATGCCTTTACCTCATACTGGTTTTGAGATTTACAAAGGACACTTCTAAAAATAGAGAGTCTGTTGCCCAGCTAGCTCATTCTTGTTACAATACAACCCTTCCTGCATTGACAATTTCAGGTGTAGGCCAGAGAGAAATTATGCTATTAATTTAAAGTGGCTATAAAGAGGATTCTTCACAAGGAGCCTCAGAAGAAAACAAAGGAAAACAAGTACAAGTTGCACCGGGAGAAGTTTATTCTCAACATAGGAAAGAAATTTTTAACAGTGAACACTATCAATCACAGGAATAACCTTCCCAGGGATGTGGTAGAGTCTCCATCACTGGAGGTTTTCATCATGCCATTGTATTCCACTGGGTGCTAGAGAATCTCATCAAAGATTCATTTCCCATAAAAATTTGGACCACATGAACTTTCTAGACCTCTTACAACATGGGATTCTGCATTCCTGTGGTTGTTGTAGGTGTGCACAGATGTGTGAGTGTGTTACCATGATAGACACCATCCCTCTGAACCTCCCCATGAGAGCAGGTGTAGTCCCCAAATTATGGCAGTGCTGATGGGAGGGACCTCCGTGGTTTTCTCATGGGCCTTCTGGATATGTCCCTTGTTATTCTCACAAAGTTAAGCTTTAAAGGCTACACAGGTAAATGTGTATGACCACAATCTATGCTGTGGGACTGGCACCCAATGCAGTCCCTCTCCTCACCACTGTCTAGCCTGGCAGATGGAGTAGGGTTTGCTGCCATCTCCTTTCTGGACTGGGTTTCTCTTCAAGGAAAATCAGCATGGGTACAGCGAGTGGTGAACACAAAAGCAGTCACCCAGAAAAATATGCAGAGGGCCCAAGACCTCAGTGCATATTATGAGGAACTACTCTGGCCCACACAGCAGCTCCAGGTCCACCCAGTGGAGAATAGGTGGTTTCCCAGATGAACTCTGCATAAACCACCACTGGTTGTCCTCACCAGGCCTGGTCCACCTGTACCATCTGTGAGCTACTCACACGTTCCAGGCACAATCCTCAGCTCTAAGCTGAAGGAACTCCCACTGCTTCCTAGCTGACAGGCAGAGGAAACTTCAACTTAAACCTGGCTAAAAGTCAGAAATCAATACAGCATAAACCAAACTGCACCAGTTCTGCAGGAAAGGCCTGACATTGTGACTGGAAGTGTGATGAATGATTTTTACATGAATTTGATATTTGGGTTGCTGGGGTTTTTTAATCCAAGTACAGAGTCTGGTAAAGCAAATAGAAATTATGATAGACTATTGTAGCTTCCTGGTCTGAAAAACATATTAAAATCTCTTCAGGAGATGATATCTGACCAGCTTCTTATGCAACTGTTGCCTCCTCCTACTCCATTTGACAGCTGACCTCCCTGATAATCAAAGTAAGACACAGATGGCAGCTGCACAGCCGAGGTAAACATGAAATGGTCTCTATGACAGCCCAGAAGAGCTATTGTTTTCCCATCCCTAAATCAGATGGCAATCTAGGATCCCAGCCAGACCTATCTTTCCTCAAGCATTAAAAGCAACAAGGAATGAAGAGGCACTGTAGTCAAAAGGGTGAGAAACAGTTTCAGTTTCAGTAAGATTTCATAGTGCAGGAGGTCTTCAGATACTTTTAGGGTATATTCTTAATCCATGCCAAGGACTTTGATTTTCCTTTATTATTTCATATGTTGGTGGGGGATTAATTAAAAGATGAGAATCACCTTTGAGGGCAAGAGATTTTGAATTCTGCTTGCTGATCAGGATGACAAGAGTATTTATGCTGATGGCCAAAAAGGGCATTTCTGACTCCATTTCCAGAAAACATTAACTTTACCTCATGGTGCGTTATTTGAATCAGTGCACGTCACCAGGGGTTGAATAAGACCATTTCTTCACACTCCACGACAGAGTACCGACACTTACTAAATTATTCTGTTAAATACTGTAGTATGGCCATAAAATACAATGAAGGCCCGTGGAAAGATGCCAGCCCCTTTGAGAGAGAGCACTTTTTGGAGCCCTGCCCATGGCCTGTAATTTTCCTCCTACTACAGTCTGAAGTGACATGAAAGGACTTGTAAAGTCAAGTCCAGGAAGCTGGTGGGGATTTGAAGGAGTAAAGATAAAGTTAGAACATCGATGGTAGCATTTGACCTACTTGAACTTTGCCGGGAAAGAAGGAAGGAGCCAAATCTCCCACACATCTCTATAGCAGACCACATTGAGGGAAAAAAAGGAAAATTCCAGCCTGCAAAATCTACATTTTTCAGCCCAGATGGGGCCAAAATATTGAAACATATAAAGTAATCAAGAAAAATGTTCAATCAAAAGCAGCAAAACTTGACAGAAAAGTTTCTAGTTAGCAAAATATTTAGTATTTCATGGGAAATGGCACTTGGTGAAGGAAAAGAACCAATGGCACAGGATGGGAGGATGGAAGAATTGCTTACACAAACTGCGTCTTGTCAGATACTGCAGAGATTCACATGGACCTTGACATGCACAACCAATGATGGAGTCTTTCTAGTCCAGCAAGTTCACAATTAAATCCTTTTTCTTACTAGTGATTACAAAGGAGTTGAAGGATAGAGAAGGACTCAGAATGGACCTTTGTGAAAAACATTTCAGCAGGAAAAATTTGTTTTTCTGCAGTGGTCATAATATGACTTGTCACACTCTGTGTGCCTAAAAGCCTTCATAGCAGGAACACAGACAAAAAGCTCACAAAGCTTAAAATCAAGCTGAGGAGCAACAACAAAAACAAAACCAATGCACAACAACTATTCAGGTCAGCTCAGTGACAGTGCCTGACAGACAACACACACCATATTCTGTCCTCCTGTTTGCTACCACAGTTCTACAGAGGTTGGTTAGCTCATCAGAGGAAGGCTGAACATAATAATGAGGTGCAGATGGGTAAGCAGAATTCCACAGAAAATTTTGTCTTTTATGTTGACACATATCTTCATCTATTTTTTAAATCTCCACACCTTCAAACTTATACACAAATCCAGCCAACCACTCAGCCTAAAATGTGTTCCCTTAGTTGTCTTGCACATAAGCTTTCATCAGATGGTCAAAACTGGAGAGCAGCAGAATTTTCTTAGCAACAGTGTTTGAATAGAGACAAGCTTGGATTTACCCAAAACACCCTATATTCATGGTCTGGGCTGGGTGTTCACTGGAGGTGATTCTTTGTTACACACTGTTTCTGGAACATACCGAGCTTGAGGCATGATTTTCATTGAAAATTCAGACCAGCTCTGGTGGCTGCGGAAAACCTTCATATGGTTCCTAGGGATAACTCTGTCAACAAAGCTCAGAGCTACCTCATTCCACACAACCTACTTCTTAAAACTCTGTCCAGCTCAGGCACATGTAGAGAGTGAGTGCTAGAAGTACTTAAGGAAAGGATTTGAAAGGAGCCGTTAAGCTCAGTGATACAGGGCAGCCTGGAGAGCTCCTTCCCAGCCCCTCCTGCTACTAGGAGAGAGGGAAATAGCACTAGAAAGTGCTTTGCTTAAATGTCAGGATGCCTGACACTGTCACAAAACCTGCACATCCTACACAGGGGAACACCACCAGCTTCCAGAGAGTGCAGCCTCCAATGAGTGGACCTGAAGTGCAGGAAGCAGCATTAAGGAAAATGTTAAGCCTTGTCACCCAAAATAAAGTTTATGTCAAAGACAATTCCCCATGCCAGCAGCATAGGAGTCACTTTCCTCCCCTCACCCTC
>VWZU01005450.1:460586-494987 GCA_013397095.1 Sterrhoptilus dennistouni | reverse complement strand
CTCCACTGCACTTTTAGAGCAAAATTCTCAGTGCAGTTGGTCACAGTAGTTCAGCTGTGGACGGGGATGAGTACCAGGAGTGGAACAAAATACACAAAAGAGTCCCTTTTACATTTTCTGAGACACAGACTGTATTTTCTCCTTTCCCTTGGGCTCTGTCACTTCACTTTCAACTCCCACAAGTAGCACTTGGAGAGGAAAGAAAGTGGGGGAGAGGTGGGAGAAAGCTGAGCCATCTGCCTGGAGGAGAACAGGGATCCAGGCACTGGCAGATGAGCTCTGCAGACACTGCCATGGTGTCCTCAGGTCCTGCCACGTGCTCCTGCATCCTCAGCCCCTGCCATGGGCACTCTCACACATCAAGGGGGATGGAGGGGAGTCTGGAGCACAGAGCAAGGAAAATTGATGAGATGCTAGACTTCCAGAGGCAGGCAGATCTTCCCCCCTCTGCTGCAGCAATGAAAGGTTGGTAATAAGCTGTGGGGATAAATGGCAGCAGCTTCCCTCACTGCTTCTGTCTACTCCCTGAGCAGGTGTTGGCAGTGAAGGCAGAGGGACGGATTTAGTGAACAGCCATGGCCTCTGTGACAGCAGGCATCAAAAACACTCCCCTATGCCAGCTGTCTTCAGACAGGACTGGTCTTGGCCCATGGTTCCCCTGGATGTAAGATGTCAGTTTGTTTCTCTGCCTCATACTTCCCAATGTGACAAATTCCTCTTCAAATGAAAGTCTTTCGTCCACCTCCTTCCCCCCATTATAAATATATGAGAAAAAGACAAACAAAACAACAACAACAACCAACCAACTCTTGACATAAATCCTTTTGGCACAGGTTTTTTGTTAAATAATAGTGTTTGTTTATCCTTCACATTTCACTGTTCTCCACAAACTCTGAGCAAGAATTCCTGGCAAAGCCCAGCTTTTGAGTCTTCTCCATTAAGCCCCTTGGGAGGTCACTGTGTGGAAGCTGGGTAGGGGAGCTCTGCCTGTGGAGAGTGGACAAGACATGGAGTGGGCATGTGCCCAAGACTCTGCAGCATGGCCTGTCTGTAGATACTCCGTTTTATTTCATTGCAGGCATCACTTCAGTCATTGTTATAGCGGAAATGGTCCCATCTAGCTGCCAATTCCAACATCTGAGCCTGAGATCATCATTGTTTGGGTCAGTAGAGCTCTAGTCATCATACCTGATTGCATCATCAGATTGCACGCACAAAACCTGTGGCAAAGACCAGCACCGAGGTCCAAACCCCAAACCTTCACTTCCTCCTTGAGTGCTGCAGCCACAAGTCTGCTCCTTTCTGCTCTTCTTGGCTGCAGACTGAGATGTAACATTGAACCGTCCACCTGAACTGACCCTTTCTCAGAGGAATATCAAGGTGTGTGAAACTGCATCAAAGTGCTTCCCTCCATATGCCGGTGTTGGCAGAATAGCGGAGGGCAGTCAGAACACGTAAGGTAAATGGAATTACCTTACTTTTCAGTATGAGCGAGAGGAAAGGAGCTCCTTGCTCCTGGCATTGGGGGCTCAACAGAGCTGCTCAGAATCCAGGTGGATCCAGTCAACAGTTTTGTCACCTCGCTGAGGTTGAGACCAGGCTTGCAGACCTCACCCAGAAGAAGGAAGTAGGGGTATAGTTTTGCTGGATCTCACCTGTATCTGAACTCTAAGAAGTGAATGAAGGAAACACCTAAATTCCTGTCCAGCCAGTAGGAAGGAACACCATATTTTCAAGGCTTCAGAGAGACTCCTTCTACTGAAATTGTCAGATAATTGGTTTTTGAAAGAAAAAACACCCTCTTAGATTGCTACCTAAAATGCAGTTGCAAGTCTGGTGCCTAAGCCAGGCACACCTGCTAATGTTCAACTTTCGTATTTAACCTCAAGAGAAGCTCTTGTTATGGTGAAATATATGGGGCAGCAGACCATGGCAGCAGAGCTAAAGCCCATAGATCATGGAGTTAAATATTCTACTGTGGGCTGAAAGTGAGAGCACACAGTTTCAGCCCATGTGTTGGTTGAAGTTATGAGCACACAAGAAAAGAGGATTTATAATGAGAATGGCAATTCAACCTCAATTATAGTGCACGACTGTCTGCACACTATAAACTGAAAGTTTAATAATGAGGCAAGAAAGCTGAAGGAGAGAATTTCATTGTGTCTGTTTCACAGCCTGGAATTCTCACTAAATTCATCAGATTACTTGAGTTCTCCTGACAACTGTAGAAGTATAACTAATTTTAAAAGGGTTTATTGTATATTCAGACTGCAACAGAAGATACCAGAGAAAACCCCATAGCAAAAGAGAACTCCAGATTGAGGACTATAATGTATATGAGATTTGAAAGAAGTAAGTGCTAAAAGATGTAGACAGCAGTTTTTCAGGGTCCTTAACCTTGATGAATAAATGAACAAAATCCCTTAAAAAATTGCAGTGTTTCTTTCAAGTGGTTTCCAGCATGTTAATGATCAAGAGAAGCTGAGAAAATTGCTGGGAAAGGAGATGACTTTCCTCAATATGCTTTTACCACAGAGACTATGAGACAGACATGAATTGTAAGCAAATAATACGCAAAATATGACAGAGAGAGAAGAACAGAGGCTCTTTATCTGTCCATAATGTATTTACATACAGATATGTTGACTGCAAGACTTTGTGATGCTGCCAAATCAAAGCTTTAATGGCGACTTGGAGCCTTCAAATTCTTCCATATCCAGGTACTTAGGATCCCCTCAATTGTGTTTACCTTACTACACCAAAAGAAAGAGAAAAGTACCTAATTTGAAAAGGGACACAGGAAATACACAAAAGGTTTTATCCACCACCATAAGCATCCTACTCACTGTGTACAATGCCCCTCCAGCTAATAATGGATGATGAAGGGACCTGAGTATCCCACACCTCTAATTTCTATCACCAAGTCTCCTAAGTATTGCAGAAAACTTTAAAGACACACCAGTAGAATGCACTACAGAAAAGGGGCATCTCCCCACATTCTGCCACACGGGAAGGGAATGTCTTGTTGGTGTCCTGGCATGGCCTTGGCCAAGGGAACTGGAGGAAGGTGCAACTGAGGCAGGGAGCATCAAGCACTGATTGGCAACTTGTCTGCTAAAAAGTATCCCAATTTTAAAAAGCTGAAAAATGGCAAAGGACAAAGGGGTGGTGAAGGTTAAATTTTGAATCTATCATCTCTAGCAAGGTTGTCACCTCTCAATTTTACTGTGTGACAGTGCTTGAAGACAATGCTCTTGTCTCCCTGTCTTTGAACTCTCCCCAGCACTAAGATCACCCACACACCCCTCTTCTCTCCTGGCCCCACCAACCTCCAGGTAATAATGTAGCTGATTAGATCTTTCATCATTTTTATTGTTATCCACCCGCAGATTAATAAAACAGCGCTCCGGCTGTTTCTGGCTGACCACATTCCCTAATTTATCATACAGGCTTAGCCTGAAACACTTCTATATGACATGTTGGGGGAGCTGCAGCCCCTCCCAGCTTAGCACAGCTGCCATGGTCGGCAGCAATACCCTAATTCTCACCTCACACAGCAGAAGTTAACGTGCCACAGCAGAGCTGCTAAAGCAAAATTACCAGAGATTGGTACCAGAGTCACAGAGGTGGAAAAATGGGGAGTTAACTCCAGATCACTGGAGCACACTGCTTCATATCTGTACTGTCTCTTAATATGAGGGAATATGCTCTTAAAGCACTCCAAATTTTCTGTTTAAAGATAGTAATTGCAAGGGTGACTTAACATGGCCTGAGGGACTGTCCTGTAAGAATTGGAAGACTTGATCCCTTAAAAGTAAAGCTGGAGGAATCATGAAACTGGCATTGGAGTTCCCACACATGCTCACCTTCTTCTTCTTGTCCCCCTGCCTCCCATCCTCTGCCATATCCCATCCCTTCCCCCTTTGCCTTCCTTCCTTTACACGGTACTGATTTAAACTGAGAAGAAATGCAAAATTCAAATGTCTTGCAGTCCAAAGGAGGATCTGAAACCCCCAAACTCAAAGCAATCTCCCCCAAAATCGCACAGAGCTCTATTAAACTAATGGCCTCATTCATTTATTTGGAGCACATGACTGGCCAAGTGAAGGTGAATTCTTCATTTTGTGGCCAGTGTTACACTGGGAGCGGCTGTGAGCTATTCAACTGTTCTAAAACCCAAAGTAACAAAAAAGTGAAGAATTTCTGTCAGGTAGACATTTCTGTAGGACTTTCCTGTTTTAAACTGAACAACAAAAAGAGTTTTCAAATTACCAAAAAGGGAAAGAAATCCAAAAAGGTGAAAACTTTTTGTTGGGAAAAAAATGGAAAAAATCTATAGAACTGATACTGTTTTATAGAAAGTTCCATTTAATGAAAAGAAGTCAATTTTCTGGTGAGAATTATCTTCAGGGGATACATTTCAGTCAGGGCCGTCAGCTGTTACTTGCCTTTGGACCACTGGCCAAACCAAAGCGATCTTTTTCTTACAGAGCTGGGGTGTCATTTTGGGAAGAGCTGAGTGTAACAAGTAGTGGGGTGAAGGTGCAATAACAAGATCACACAGATACAAGCCACCATGAGAGAACAGCCCAAAGGCAGAGAATGTTTGAAAATAGCTGCCTCCCAGCCAGGTAAGTCCTGCCTGGTTCCATGCAGGAACTCAAAGATGTCCAACGCAGTCTTCTACCAGACCTTAATAAAACCTTTATTGGAGAAAAAGCATCAGATCTCTCAGGGTAGTGCAGTGACAGTGAGGTAGATAAGGATGGAGCAGGAAAGAGGCAGTTAGGGTATGAACTGCCTCCTCTTTGAAGACACATGTCCAGCTGCCTTATACAGCTCTGTGGAAAAGACAAGCACCCTCATCCCCCATAACACAAGGCCATGGAAAACTGGAACATCTGCTGGTATCACCAGGAAAAGGTGTGAGCTGAGAACATGCAGAAAAAGCCCAGAGCTACCAATCCCTTCCAATGAAAAAAACTTTATCTTTTCTGCTCCTCACTTTCTGCTATTATATGTTTGTTTCTTTTCACCTTCATTTTTTGCTATTCCTTTTCCTCCTCCTCATTTTCAGCTGAGCCACCCAAAATTTCTGTAAGCTGCAGAACCAAGACTGATTTCTCATGAGTCAGAGCCAAGTCCTTTTGTATGTGTATATGTGTGTGTGTGTGTGTGTGCGTGTGTTTGTCTCTCTTTGTTTTATAGGAATCTTGTGCCTACCAGGGCAAATGAAGGGATACCATGAATATTAGGGACACTTCCATGGACACTCTTCCTCCATACCTTTCTTCACAAAACACACGGGAGCTTAAGAACTTTGAGATTTCTTTCTCCTCTACCTAAACCTTCTTCGAAGAAGTTAAAAGTTAACATTAGAGGGGCACCAACCAGCTGAAGGGCACATGAAGTACAATTCCATTTGCCTTTCAGAAGCCAGACCTTGGTGACACCCTCCTCTTTGTGTCTGATAGTTCATGCATGCTGCCTGATCAGCCCCAGACCTGGCTTATCTTATATCCTGTGTCAGCATCACCTCTTCCTCTTTTCCTCCCACCCAAACCTGAGACAGAAAACAGCAGATAAAAATATTATCAAGAGCTGTTTTTTGGAACAGAGACCTAAGCAACAAGTCCTTCATGAAAAAGTGATGCTTCGCCCATCCAAGTCCAAAGGAAACCCCAGCAAAGCTGGGCTAAAATGGGCCAAAAGCAGCTTTGCTTAGCTTTCCGAGCCCAGGAAAGACATGGGTCTAATTCACAGCTCCCAGCCTAGCTCTGCAGTGACAGATGCTGCCTGGAACTGAAGGAGAAGTGATGATGCAGGGCCGTTCTCTTCAAGATGCTGTTCTGTCACCATGGAGGCAGACAGCATGCTCTCAACAAGTTTATCTGCAAAGTAACATGAAAATTCCTCACAGCAGGAGAGATTTGACAGGACGTGCCTAGCACAGCTTTATAAAAAGGTTTCTTCAAATGCTTCCAAATCCCATGGATCTTTTTCCTGCTTTATCATCCTTTTCAACATCCTTCTTTCTCTCACTTTTTCTCTTTTTTAGTGCTTTCACAAGGCACGTTTATCAACATCAAAGAACATTCTCTTACAGCTCAGTTTTTTCCTTCTGAAACACTCTTGCAAAATCCAAACTACTATTTCTCCCTACACCCAGTGACTTCACCAGGAGTAAAACTTGCCTCTGTGCACAAAATCTTCTTCAAATCTGGGTAGTATTGACATACTAACACAGGGACTGAGATGCTGTACACAAAGGTGAATTCCTCTGAGACAGACCATTTGTATCTGCAGGAGTATCCTGAAGACTCCACTGTGCCTAAGCTAAATTTTGATGGCTGCTTCATCTCTGAATTTCTCCTACCTCCCAAACTGCCTCCCATGCATTATATTCACAGGCTGCATTCAAATGTTCAGCCCAGACGCACAAGTGCTTTGCTCTGTGCTGTTGTCACCAGAGATATATGCTGAAGGCTTGGTCCTGCAGATACCACATTGCACTGCAGGCAGCCAGGGCTCAGGCAATTGCCAGGTTCTTTCAGAACAGTTTCCTGGGCACAGCTCAGCCTGCCCACTCACATGACAGGGCAGTGCTGAAGGTGCTGCAACCTGGTGTTCCCTCCCCACGTAGCCCCCAGGCCCCCTTAGGTGACAGATACTCTAGCAATAGGTATCTACACAGGTGATATGAAGGAAAACTTGGACCCAAGAACAAGTCTAAGCTTCTTGCCCCACACTCTCAAAGCTGCTAAAAATTCTCTTCCTCTCCCTGATTTCTTCCATTTTAACGGAGAGCTCAGCCATGTTCTATCAAGCTTTAGAAACATGAGTGTGTCTGCATGGCATAGATAGGAAAGTTTTCAAGGCTCAGACTGATTGCAACTGTTTTCCAGACAAGACTACTTCATACAGGTCTGCTTTCATTATAGACACCAAGGCAAGTCCCATAGGATCTTTAAAATCCAAACCTGGATCACCTGGTAATCCCCACCTAGCAGAGCCTTACATCTCTGCTCCTCAGCACTGGCACTGCCATGGGCATAGGCTGGGCACAGGGGCAGCTTCAGAGTGGCTTTCTCCACCTTTTGGCAAATTTCATTTGGCAACTGTCCATGGGAAATGTAAACTGAGTTAAAGGATGTGCAGTCACTCCCAGTGTGTAAAGGGCTCTGTGTGTTGGGGTGGGGATGGGAGAAGGTGAAAGGGTACTTGGAACTGTGAAGTTTGAAGGTGAAAAAAGTCTTTACATCTGGATTGGAGTCCTGGGGCCTTCAAAAAATAGTTAAAATTCCCTTTTTTGAGTAATGGAGAAGTAGTTTGAATTGATCTTAAGAATTTGCTTATAGTTTTCCCTGGAGTTCAATGTACTGGGGAGTGCAAAGCTGACACAGCTCAAAAGTTTTATGAACCTCAGGTAACAGCGTGAAAGGATATTTTAATAAATATTACATTTATTTAAATTTAATTTCTTTCCTTGTTAATAATAAAAGCCAACCTTGGTCTTCTGGGCTTTTCTCATATGCCTGCTTAATATAGCAGCGAAATCGTAGAATTATTTATATTTTAACTTCATTTTCAGTAAATCGTCAATCATTCACCTTTCAAAAGCATTAAATTCAGAGATGAACAGCAGGAGAGAGGGAGACTGAAAAATAAATATTGACTTTCAGGGGGTTGTTTTGGGTTTTTTTAAGGACAGGGTTAGAAATAGAAGCTGTTGTGGGCGATGAGTAAAAACACACAAAAAGGAAAAGACATTTGTGCCTGTAGATTTCTCCCCATCACAGTCCCACAACTCTATTTCTGCTTTGTTTGCAGGAAGCTAGAGCAGTACTTATGGGTAGTGGCCCTTGCTAGCTTAAAGAAATACTTGACTGAAAATTTTGGGTCTACTTATCATTAGGTAAATGGGTCTTCCTTACACAGAACTCCCACTACTAGCCATAGATACTGGTGTATCTACAAACAGCAGCAGAGACCCCAAGAAAAACCCAGGAAAAGAGGCATGAAAGAATTAAGAAATCCACCAGGAGTGCAATACAGTAACACTTAGACCATGTGAAGATGCCACAGATTCTTCCTTTGAAGTTCATTACCTAAAGATAATGACAGCCTCTTGCTACTGGTCTCTCCTGTCCTCTGAGACAGGACTACTGCCAGCTGCCCCCTTGGGTGCTCTAGAAACCTTCTGTAGGGTTCTCGCTGCTCCGTGAGTGACAGAATCTCTTCAATCTCCAAGTAACATCCACCCTCCACACCAAACTCACCTACTATTCCTCCCCCTAAACCACCTGAAATCCCAGCCTGTGCAGGCTAAGACACATCAAGAGGGGCTAAACACAGCCTGGCAGAAACGTGGAGAGGAGGGAAAGGCCACAGATCATGTGTTGTGTTCATTACTTCCTCAGGGAACACTCAAGTCAGAGTCAAAAACCACAGCAAGAGGAGCCCAGTGTTCCATTTGGGCTCCACAGCACCCCAGTGAGCCACCTGGTAGACTGAGTTCAACCACAGCCACAGCCTTGCTTCAAACACCTCCACAGGTGAAATCTCCTCCAAGACCTTTGGCAATTTGTTCCCAGAGACAAAGACCAACACAACCAGTGCCTGGATCCCTGCTCACATGTATTTGTGTTCAGCTTGTGGGCACCGGTCTGTTTTGTGTCTTTCTTTCCCTGTGAGGTTTAAGAGTCCTCTACAGCAGATGCACACACACAAAGCAAGCTGCTACTCGAGCTTGCTGATGAGCTGAACAAATTGCTCTCTTGGAAGCATTTTCTCCAGCCCAGATTTGTGTGGGTTTCTGCATCCTCTCCAATTTCTTGTTTTTCTTAACAAAGCACATGTCCCCAGACTGGAGATGGGTTTCTGTTGTCCAGCCCCTTCCAAAGGTAAAATGAGACCTGTCCTTTCACCAGTCTCCTTCAAGCTGACATCAGCTGGTCCCATCACCATACTGAGAATATAGGCCCAGATGAAGGACCTTCCTTTAGGACCTCTTAATCATCTTCAGAGACGTTGCCTTCCAGAGGCACTCTGAACCCTGGGACCAGCCAGCTGGAAAGCAGCTTGGCAGAGAGAGACCCAAGGGTCCTGGTGAACACCGAGCTGACCACAAGCCATCAATGTGCCCCTGTGATAAAAAAGGCCAACAGGCTCCTGGGCTGCCTTTAGGTTGATCACTGCCAGCACATGGAGAGAGATCCTTCTCCTCTACTCAGCACAGCTGAGACAGGCCTGGAGTGCTGTGTCCAGCTCCGTCCCCAATATCCCTGAACAGCGTATTGGAACAAGTCCCACAAAATGCCACAAAATCTACAAATGAATTGGGGCATCTGATGTGTGAAGAAAGACTGAGTGCTGCATTGGCCAGTGTGTTGAAGAGAAGGGGATCTTAAGAGGATCTTATTGATAATATAAATATGTGGTGGGTGCAAATAAAGAACACAAACCCAGAATCTTCTCAGTGGTGCCAGGAAAAAGCCAAGAAACTGAAATACAGGAAATTCCTTTCATTTAAATGAAAGAAAAAGCTCTTTAAAAAAAAGAAAAAAAAAACTCTGATCATGCTAAAACACTGCAACAAATTTCTAGAGAGGTTGTAGACTCTCCATCTTTGGACATATTCAAAAGACAACTGGATGTGGTCCTGAGCAACCTGCTCTGGCTGCCCTTATTCTGAGACAAAGGGGTTGGAGCAGGTGATCCCCAGAGATGCCTTCCAGCCTATCTCAGCTGTTCTGTGATGGTCACCAGCCTATACTTCCACCAGTCCTCCTGGTTCCTATTCTCTCTCCTGGTTTGATGCTGTGAAAATATATGTTCTACATGCCTGGACTGCTGATGTCTTTTGCACATATCCTCAAGCCATATTAATCACTCCTCCAAACTTTAGGTTATCTGTACAATTTAGCCAGCAGCGTTGTTTTTATGTATTTCCAGACCATTGATGGAAACATTAATTTGCATCTAAGTTATGACTGCCTTCTCAGGAATGCCATAGGAACGTGCTCATTAAACAGATTTCCTGCTCATAATTTCTGTCCAAGATCTGTCAACTACCCATTTCTCAATCTATCAAATATTAGCACATAAAAGAAACATAGATTTCCAGTCCATATAGTCTTTATGTCCTATTTCTCTCCATTTAACAGCAAAAGAGACCTAGGAAATGACTGCAAGAACTGCAACACATCCACACCCCCACATATTCTCCACACTTCTGACAGCTGGATGTTTAAGAGAAGCAATGGCAACCAAACTGTTGGGTCCCACAGTCAGCAGTGGACTTGAATTACTCTTCTTCTTTTTAAGTTGTTTGCATGTTAATTGTTCATTGCCACAATTAATTCCCTAACAGGATTTTAGGCCCAAGAAAAATGTCTTTCCTTTTTTTGTTTTAAACTTTTGTGTGGTGTTTTCACTGGGTGTTCTCCCCTTTATGCCACATGGGAAGCAGTGAGTCATTTTGCCATCTTCATGTAATTTCTAGCACCCAAGATTTCATAGCCTTCCATTCAGGCCACCTTGCTGAGATTTGTCAGCCTCGTTGTGTCAGACGTATTTCCAGGGAAGACATTCTATCATTCCAACTCTTTCCTTAGAGCTGGTGCTAGATGTCTGCAGACACCCAGGCAGGGCTTTGTCCTTTTCTGCCATCACATCACACTGCCTCTGCAGCTCCTGATGGCCTGAAACCACCCCTGCTGTTGTCCCAGCTGGATGCTGGGACAACACATTTTCTTAGGAAGCAGGACACGAACCTCTCTGGTTTACAAGGAAACAGAGGCTGGAGCCCTTACAAGCTTCCGCCCTTTGCACAAAAAGAATCTTCCTTCCACACTGCCCTCCCCAGGCAGGTAGGCAGCAGCTTACCACACAAGCAAGCACGCAAAAGGGGAAACAAAAATTAAGCAGTGGTTAAGGGAATAGGAGAAGAAAAACAGATGACCCCCTCGAGTCTGGGGCTGAGCAGCATGAACAGTCATAGCCCCTGGAAGCCAGCTCATCCATGCGCACTACCCTTGCTGCCTCTCTGTTCCCAAGAGGGGGCCTAATAAATTTTACAAAAGAGCAAACAGCTGAAAAATGCTCGTATTTAAAAATATATTGAGAGAATTTGCATGTTGTTCCCTTTTGTGTGGGGATGGCATTTATACACCCGGCATTTTAGCTGCACCGCATCTCAGAGCACTTTACATAGCAATTAATTACACACTGGTAGTGGAGTGACTGTCTACAGGCAAACTCATCAGCCATTATCCACTCAGCAACATCCAGCGTACAGCTGTGAACATTTGCATTAGCAGAAAGTCATCCTGGCTGCCATTAGCAGGATGCAGGATGTCGGCAAGGGTGAAAGGGGTCAGCTCACCCCCCACTCCTTCCCAAAAAGCCTTTGACAGCCACCATCACAGCTTTCATAGCAAAACTTGGGACCCTTTCCTCATTTGACCGCAGGTTCGGACCAGAGAGATGCCATCAGCTTACAGCACACTGCAGTCCACATCCAGCACCATAACACCAGCTTCTTCTACAAGATGGGTGTTGTGGTTTGAAAGCAAAACAAATGAGAGGCTCCAAGTCAGAGATACAATTTAATAAGAAGAAAGGTAAAAAGGTAAAAGTAAAATAAAATAAATGCAATAACACAAAGGATCCCTGACAGTCAGAATACAACCTGAGCAGGATGGTGGAAGCAGTCCAGGTGAGGTGCTCTTCCTGAAGCTGTGATACTGTAGAAAGGTCTGGTAGCTCTGGTCCTCTGGGAATCCAGTGGGTAAGTGCCCATTGCACTGTCCCACATACCAGCTTATATCCAGGTGAGCATGCTTGGCTCCTGCCCCGGGGCAGAGCATCTCACAGTGGGATGATGAGTTGTGAAGTGGGTCCTTGATGGCCCATTAAACAGAGATAACTCCTGGAGGGAGTTACCTGTGAGTCACGGGCAAGGTGTTGATGGGCCATTAGCAGAAGACAGCCCAACACTAGAGCACTGCTCCACTTGGTTTTAAGAGTTCATGAAGATGGTGATAGAATAAATACTTTGTGTACATCCTAGTGTACATCCTACACTACAACCCAGGACAATGGGGAACACTCTTAGAAGGGAGAATTCTGAGACAGCACACAAAGGTACAATCACCAAATCTGTGGAGTGGATGGCTTTATGGTATGAACTTTGTCCACAGCAATGACAGTTTCTATCTCATTTCCTCCATGACACCTCTGTACCCCAGGATTACTTCAGCACTCCCCAGGCCTCTTCCATAAACCAATCTGGGAAGACACTGAAGATCTGAAAGACCAGTGTCTGATAATTGCTGTGGCCTCAATGCTATTCAGAGGTACTTTACAATGCCAGATTCTCTACTGAGTCTTCTTTGCCTCTGTTTTACCCACAGCACAGCAAAAGCATGTGTGGCACCACAAACAGGAGATCAGAGGAAACTTGTGAACAAAGAAGATCCCAATAGTGCACTGACCTTCAGAGGAGACCCAAAAACAAGAGACCAACCAGCAGTACTCACAGAACCCAGAGGCAGTCAAACTATAAACGCCTGTACTATATCTTTACCACCTGAACAGACAGTTGTGAAAATGTCCCTGGACATTAGAACTTGATCTTCTGTATTTTAAGTTGTTAAAAAACTACCTGGCATGTTTTTGGCACAACCTAACTAGGATGCTCCCAAATGAAGCCTAGACACAGCCTGGGAATTAGCACAGACTAGTGCCCATTCTCAGTAGGCAACTTGGATGTAATCCCCCTGTTTTGGAAGGTGGGAGAATTCAATAGTACAGATGCAGGATATCCTGTGCCAGCTGGCCTCTGCACAAGAGAGCAGACCTAGCTACAGTTAATTTACAGGTATAGATGCAGCCTCAGAGTCCTGGACAACATCCAGCCGATGATTGCACCCTCCTCCTTTCAATTTCACCAGCCTGAATTGCAAAAGAAAGCCACAATTCTTCTAGTCTTTAATTGTGTCTGTGGAACTCTGAAATGGTTCTGTCTTTTGATCCTGGATAAGGTGATTTTGAATTTCTGAAAGTTAGAGTTTATTAAGTCTTTGGAGCTCCTTTGAAGAGCCATATGAGATATGACTGCAGCATAAACTACTAGGGTATCTTCTTTCTATTTTGCTTGTATTTCATGTGTGCAAAACTACTCAAAACAATTATTCATTTTGTGAGGTGGGCATGTCTTTCTTGGTGAGCCCACAAAGCCAGCTCTAGTCACCATGAGACCAGAGAGGGCAAACAACCTGAATCATTATTGCCGTGTGGCAGGCAATAAATCTCAGCCAAGAAGGAGACATGAGAACCACCTACAAACCCATGTAGCACAGACCTCTTCCAGTCTGTACTTTTTAAGAACACAGGTTGGGTGGATGAAGAAGATCTAATGTACTTGGAAGGATACACATGGTCTTACAGAAGACGACTTCTGTGCACAGACCCAGCTCTCCAGTTTGCTATTTGCAGTTTTCCTCCCATTAAAGCTGAATAAACCAGGATTCTGGCAGGATGGGACCATTGCCTGAAGGGAGAACAGGTCTCTCTGCTCAATCGGCCTATCCACTCCACAGCCTGAACTTGCTATCCAGGGTTGCAGGACCTGTGGCACTAGAGGTGAGCAGAGTTTTCTCACTATGGTCTCTTCCCAGACCATTCTGCAAAGAAGAGAAGGGAATCAATGTCTCAGAGTCTGGAGAGGGGGGAAATCCTTCCAAGTAGCTGGTTTACAGCAAAACCACAAAATTTTTGGAAACTGAATAAGATAATCTCTGTATGGTATCCTTTATCCTGTTTTGCTGCCAGATTTCTAACATTCCCTTTGGGTATGGACAGACACATTTTAATTAACTTCTAGGAGATGGGGTACTTATTCCACTCCTTAATATAGGCTGGATCCCATTATGAGGTTGCCTCCTATAAAACTTATCTGCCTTTAATCACTCGTTTCCTGTGAGACTCCCCAATTTCTTCCCCAAACACACCCCAAACTCCTTTTAAACCCACAGAAACTGCCACCTGGCTTTTGAGGTTTCAGTGGTATGTTACTGTTCAGGGATGCCAACACAGTCAGTGAAACAATTCAGGAAGCTGAGAAGGATAGTCCTGAGGAGACAAGAGATGGGAACAGTAAAGGCCATAGCTCTCTGCACTCAGATGTCCATGAAGACTTCCCCTAAGCCAGCAGTCACCATACTTGGCTTGGGGACTTCACTTGTATTGGGATCCTGGAAGCCTCTGTAGCCAAAGCAACTTTTTTCACATTATAATATTATAGGGACTTTAATTAATTTTGTGCACTTTTTCTCCACCCCAGGCTGTAGGGAAGAGTGCCTGAGCCCCTGTCCCTTACCTGCTGCTGGTATCCCTCTCCACAGCTGCCTTCCACACAGGGGAGTAGAGCAGAAGCTGCTTTTCTGGTGATGCATAGCCACACCCTGGGAAGCAGAGCTGCAAACCACCAGGCAATTGCACAGATTCCACTAGAGACCATTTCAGAGAAGCCACTGATCTTGATAATGCTGATTTACATAGTGGTGCAGCTTCCACTCACGGTGGGAATTGCCGGGTGGCATTCCCTGGCCTGCACAATGCCAGAGGTCAGGCCTCTGATCAGAGTGGTCCCATCTGGCCTGAAAATCTATAAATCCAGATCTGGATGAAATTGGGCAATTTTGGATTTGGATAAGCATTCATGAATTTAAATGAATAAATAATAATATAATAATAAATCATTCATCTCACTGTCTAGCGTGTGAGTCCCCTCGAAGACCTGCAGTTCAGAAGCAGCCAAAGCCTCTGCAATTAGAGCCAATGAATTTCAAATAAGGGGGAGGGAGAGGTAAAAAGCAGGAGAAAAGAAATGTGTGGGGGGGGGAGCATTTATTCAAAGTGACTTCCCCCTCCCTGCAGGCCATACAAGGACTGGATGCAAACAAACCCATCCCACTGCTGTCTTGGGGTAGCGGCACTGGTGAGAGCTTCCATCTTCCATCTTCCAATACCTGTACTCAAGACAAGCAAGATCCATCCATCCAGTGAGTTCAGATCTACTGTGTTAGTATGAAGCTTGCACTCCTCACAGCCAGTTCACTGAGCTAGGCTCAAGACTCCCTGACTCAATCCCAAGCAACCACGTCAGGCAAGTACACTTCTTTTTGTCTGTCTTATGGAAAAGAGCTTTGGGCTAGAGCAAGGCTGTGCTCTGCTCAGAGTCAGGCTCTCTCCCATGAGAGGTAAATCCATGGGCAGTCACTATGGTGGAGAGGAGACAACAGGCTGGGCTGTACTTCTGATGGGCACTCAGAACTCTGATCTCCACTCCTGATCTCTCACCCAGAGCTGTCTCCTCATTCCTACTGAGGGGCCTTCACCAGCCACTTGCTTTAGGCAAAATTCCTAGCACTGTTTAATCCTTCTTTTCCTCAACCTTCCAACTGTTATATTCCTTGAACCACCCCCAAACCAATTCTTTCCTGATTTTCCCTGGTGAGTTTCTGCCCTCCCCAAACCTTGGTGTTTAATTTCCTCTCTACACCAGCTCTTGCAGCTTCCACCAGTTCAGCCTCCACTCATTTCATTAACATGCTGTTTACTTCTGCTTGTAGATCATTAGCAGCAATATTAAACAACTGGCAGCCTGCCCAGGAGGCTGTGATCTCCAGGGTTGATGACTTGTTTTATTTTCCCTCCCTGAGAGAGAAACAAAAGCATCAGATTTAGGTGGACATGGAAAGACTCCAGCCAGAAGCAGAGATGAGAGAGGCGGCTTCCTTGCCTTTCCTAGTAAATCTCCCACTCTGTTTTGCCTTTAAATTCCTCACACATGTAGGTCCTCCTCTAATGGGCACGCTTCTGATACCTTTATTTGGACCATTTTCTTGAAATAAGACTTTGCCATCCCTTAGTCATCTTAAAATTTCTTGGTTTGGAATCAATGAGTCCACACCTGGGACTGAATTTTAGGTCATTCTCCTTTCAAGCCCCTTGTATCACAAATTCCTTCTGTTTTCCAACTGAAAGAAAAGCCAGCAAACTTACTGACTAATTTGAGTGTGTCATCTTACCTGTTCTGGCACAGGGATTTAACTCCCTACAGGAGAACTCAACTCCACGACTCAGACTCTTGGGGTTCTCATATGCTTCCCTCAGAAAATTCCCTGAGGAACTTTGCAGAGGTGTGGGAAAAGTTTGCATTCAACTCAGGAACTCAGAAAATCTTTTTAGTAACTCAGACCAAGTATGAAATGAACCCAAAGCAATCTATGAAGCCAGGAGGAACCTCAGACCAGGGTAAAGGCACTTGGGTGCCTTGCAACAGCTATTCTGTAGTGAACAGAGCAGAGAACTGGCTGCACACTTTCATTAAATATTCNTAATATGATGACTTTTTTCTTCTTCTTCTGCCAGGCAAAGCTGAAGGGGAGGAAGGGTGAAATTTGCACATTGAAAATCTTCCAATATCTGGCAAAAATGTCAACAGAAATGTCACTTGAAAATTCTGATTCAGACAATTTGGGCTGATCTCTGTTCATATTTCCAGTGCCTCCACACTGGAAGTTGGCCATCTCCTCCTTAGACAGATGGAGATTGTCCTGTCCACACAGGACTTGCAGGGACTTGCTGTTAGCACTGTAAAAATTTTTGGTAGTAGGGATATCTTCAGAACATTCCTTCTTTGCTCTTTTTTGGTTTGTTTGTTTTCTGGGTTTTTTTGGTTTTTTTTTCCTGAGATTAGGCTGTTCCCAGCCATCATCACAAAAGCCTGGAAAACTGCCTCTAGACTGCTCACACAAGGCACACTTATACCAGTTTGTTCCTGTTCTTGTTCTAGCACTGCCACAAAGCATTTTCCTCCACTCTGCCCACAGGAAAATCTTTGGGGAATCACAGGGTGCCCTCTTGGGCCCCTGGGTTAAGGAACCCAAACCCTTTAGACTCTCCCTATCTGAAATAAAGTGACTCTTCTTCTAACCCATGGTCAGCAGATCCTGCCATTAAGAACTGACATAATGAATTTGAGTAAAAAGCTTCCTTTCTGTTCAAGTGACTCCCTCCCCCTGATGTGCTGCTATTTCAGACAGACTTCAGAGCGTTTTTCCACTCAAAGTCCTGCCATCAAAGGCCACTCATGTGGGACACCTTTCTGTAGTGTTTCAGAAATTCTTCATGATTTCACTCTTTCTCCAGCTTGCTGCCTGTCTTCCCCACACCTTCCTGGCCAAAGGCATCACACACACTGTTCCAGAGGCATCCTCCTGTGCCCATCACTCCACGTACACAGATTGCTGTGTCCCCACTTCAGGAGTGTGCAACAGAGCTGTGTGACAGATAGAAGCTGCATTTGCTCTTCACCCCCAAGCACCTAATGTCCTCACGTGGCCTTTTTTCTCTGCTTCCCTGCCCACTTTTATTCACATTATTCCCAAGCCAAAGATCAAGCTATAATTCCCTGCTTGTCTTTCCAGCCTCCCCAAATCTTTCTGTTTTTACTTCCACTGTCCAAACCAGCCCCTCTAGCTCCTCCCAGTTTAGCTTCACCCACACATTTCATTAACACGTTGTTTATTCCTACTTCTAGATGATTAGCAAAGACATTAAATGACTGGCAGCCTGCCCAGAGAGGCCATTACCTTTGGGGTTGATGACTTGTTTTATGCACCTCTCAGAGTGGAGAGAGCAGCAAAGCTGGGCAGGTCTGGAAGGTCCTGAGCAGCACTGGGAAGATCCAGAGGAAGCTCCACATCTCCATATTTTCAGCACATTGGTGATCTCTGCTTGCCCCCCACCACCATGTGGAGTCACCATGTGCCGTGGGACAGCCCCTGGCAGGGGCCTTTTAAAAGACAGCAAGAGGGCATGAAGAGGAGAGCTGGTAGGGAAAGTGACTCTTCATCAGGGATTTTTCTGCTCCACAAAACTGGGAGAAAAGAAGAGTGGCAACTAAATAAAAGCAGGACATCATCCTCTGGTACACAGTGCCCTTATCACCTGTAAGGGGGTGGGGGATGATGTTACAGCACGGTGTTTATAAACTCATTAAAATGCTACATTTCAGAGTGTGTTTTAACTCTGACTGAGGTGAAAATGTTTCTTTTGAGAAAATACCCACTGAGCACCAGTGTCTCCATGGTCTCAGTAGGAAGCTGGGTAAAATTCCTTTGCAGAACCTCTCTCAGCCTTCATGAGCCCAAGTTTCAGCAGGGACAAAAACTGGCAAGTACACTGTGGAGGGGAGGGTTTTACCAGGCACCTGAGGGGTCCCAGGACAGCTGTGAAAGCAGACATCTTGACACCTGACAAGGTGCAGCCTAAGATCTCTGCTTTCACTTCCCCACTTTTCCTTTGAAAAGATCTTGCCAACATAGTGCCCATCACCAAAAACCCTCCAAAAGGCAACTTACACAAGGGCAACATGTTTCCTGATGGTCCTTCACCAGATTAGATTCGGTGGTCTTTGGAGACACTCAGCCTGCCAGAATAGTCTGGACAGTCACTGGAATGCCTTAGAGCAATGAATTTGCTAAGCAGCTCTGAGTGTAACAGTGGTTCCAGACCAGAGCTCTTTCCCACATGTGTAGTCACATTTTCACCAGCAAGGCTGCTTTCAGTGCAAGGAAGATGCTGGTCACCCTTACAGAAAAGCACTCTCTTTGGGGGCTTTTAGAAGTACAGATCTTACCTGCCTTTTACACTCCTTTAAAGAACAAGATGCAAAGTTATCTCTTCCCCAATGAATAAAATCACTCAATTGAGAAAGAAAATGTACCAGGTGGCTCCCACTCTTTTCCGCCTTAAAAAAAAAAAAATTAAAGAAGAAGAAAGAAAGAAAAAAGGCTTTGAGCCGTTCTTCAAAGGCTGTCTGATTTGCTTTGAATAATATAAAATGATGATGGAGGGAAAAAAGAGAATATTAAACTCAAGGCTGTAAAAGCTGTGCACTCAGGCTGAGCCACTGAAAAAGATCCACATACACTTTTCATGAAATAACCACAATGATCCCTCCTTGTCTCTGTAACAGCTGGGGGATCAGCAGCAATGCAAACTTGGGCCCAAACACGGCCTGGGTAACAAAAGCTGGAGTACTTCTTCCCTGGAGGTGTTTCCCTCCTTGATATATCCAAATACCCATAACTCACTATGGGTTTCTCCACCAGGCTCCCCTGTGTGCCCCGTCCTGGTCCAGAGCTCCCAGAAAAGGGAGGCAGGAAAACGGGACAAGATGGACACACAGAAAGAGAGGGAAAAATGAACAAAAAAGTATTTTCTTCTGAGCTCCCCGAAGAAAATTAGTGTGAAGCTGGAAGGAGCTGATTGCTGTCAAGGCCTGCCAGAGCCCAGATAGCCAGCTGCAGTCCCCAGGCACAAATGTGATAATAGCCAACAAGCTAAAATCATTAGCAGTAACGATTGCCTCTGGAAAGACCCCAACACGTAGGAGGAAAAACCAGCGACAGGAGAGGGAGAAAAAAAAAATTAAAAAAGAGAAATTGTAATTTCCTCTTAGTATTTCTGCACTCTGTTTTCCATAACCCCCTGATCCCAATAAAGACTGCATCACCTAGTTATGGCTCAGTATGGCTTTCCCCAGCTGGACTCAAACGATCAGTTCTTCTCCCTCTGTTTGCTGGTGGGAGAGCAGAGGGAATGAGGCTGAAGGAGGAGAGGCAAATACTTTGTGATAATAACCCTCACCTTTAGCTGGATGGATAGCCCTTATGGATGTTAACTTCTACAAAAAAGGGATCTTTGTAGCTTTGTCTGGATGAATCAATCCCATGTGATAAACATCTGGGGTGTCCCCACAGCCCATGGCACATGACACAGAAGGAGGGAAAAAATCCATTTCTCAAGCAGATGTCTTTAGTGCCAGAGACACGAGGAGTACTGGAGTCATCTGTTCTGGGACCAGTCTCAATCAACTTCTTCAGCAACAACTTGGAGAGAGGATAGAATTTGCAAATGATACCAGAATTAGGGGACTACTTTTGATGGCAAGTCCCCTTAAATCTTTAGCAATTCACATCCCAGTCTGCAAACCTGAAAAAATGTCTTCTTGCTTCCCAACTCCTTGCCCTGTCCAGGCTTCCTGTTTTTCTAAACTCATCTCAAAGCAAACTCCATATGAGCAGCCTTTGATTAATTAACTGCTTCTGCAAGGAAGGAAAATAGCATCAGCTTTTGACAGTAAAAACAACAGATTTTGGCTCCAGTTGTATTTGTGAGAACAGTGGATTCACATGTAGGATTTCATGCTTTATCTTGGTACAGCTCCATGTACCAAGCAGGTGTATCCCATTCAGGGGTAGGTGACAGGAAGTGGGAAAATTATGGATTTGCCCCTGAAGTATATGGCCCAGAGCACATCCTGCCCAGGACAGTGCTAATATTAGAGGAAGAGGAGTACATTCAACCTAAAAATCCCCACTATAATGCAAGGCTACGTTTACCATGTTCTCTTTGGACTCATTTGACTTTTTGCAAACAATTCTTTGTAGAGCCATGGCTGGCATTCAGGAAAGAGCAACGAAGTGGAGCATGAGGAGCTTTTTGTACCAGTCAGTGAGCCCATTGCTAAGCTGCTTTGTGCAGAAGTTGTAGAAATCACATCCCATGCTGACGCTCACCTTCTTGGGGAGCTGGCAGGGAGGACCGTATTTCTTTCCAAAGATTGTCAGGGCTCAGAGAAGCATTTAGCAAAGCCACACTGAACCTGTTCAGATGCAGCTGGAGTTTGTAAAATAGGGAACTCTTCTTCCAAAATTAATTCCTGGCTTTGGATTTCTCTGATGTAAAGAGTTTAATTTTCCAGCTCAGAAAACTCTGTGCCGTTCCTTCAGTCAAGGGGTAGGAAGGTCCCCAGCCTCCCTGCCTTGACCAGCAAAACCACAAATTCTCAGGCTGTTCCTGGGAAGTTTTCTCCTGCACTTTTTCTTACCCACAGGATATCCTCACATATCCTTCAGTCCCAGGCTTAATGTTGTGGTGGGAGAACACTGCACCAGCTCAACAGCACTGGCCCAGGAGAGGCTGTGTGACCTCAGGCCTGTGTGAGAGCAGACAGTGACCTCTGGGGTTTGTTCAAGCTCCCCAGGATCTGCTAAAGGACCTTTAGCAAATCCCTCTGGATAACCAGCACATCACACTGTCCTTAGCACCCCCAGCCCCTCAAAGAACTTGTCAGTACAGCATTCCTCACTCAGGGATTTCAGAGACCCAGCTAAACCCTACCATCCACACGGCTCCCCAGTGGCCTTGGCATGTCCCACCTTGGTTGCCCTAGCTCTCCAAAGAACCAAAAAGGCTGGCCCAAACCTCTTGCTGGCATTTTCTAGAGAGTACTTAGGCAGTTCTGCGCATCTTGTGTCTAACACTGCCTGATGGGCTATGAATCAGGAGACATGCAAGTGGGTTTTGGCGTGGCATGGTGGGAATCTTTCCTTTCCCAGCTGGACTTTACACTGCGGCCCACAGGAACATTCATGCCATGGGTGGATATTGACCTCCAGGACACAGGATGCTCCTCAGACACCCCACTCAAGAATTAAACAACTTTATTTGGATATTGGGAAAATCTCATATGGATACACACTGGCACACAGCTTGAAGGAGCAATTTCATGACCCTCCCTTATTCTCACTATACTCTGAACCCTCTGCTGCAGGAAAGTGAGTTAGCCAGTTCTCCTCTTAAAATGAAGTACTGATGGATACTTAGAGAGTGTCTCCAAGATACAGAGACTAAATCATATGTCAGATCCCCAGCTGGAGGAAAATAGAAAGGAGTGAAAGAAAAAGATAAAAGTAAACAGAAAACTTCTTACACCCTGAAATGGGAACTAAAATGTGGAGAAATCCCATGTGAAGGACTCCATTCAGGAATCTTGTCAGAGTTTCAGACATCAGACTTCACAGCCAAGTAACTGATGGCTGAGATACGAAAAAGAATCTGTCAGAAATGTATATAGTGCAGACATCACCCTGGTATCTAATTAGCTAAAGGAGTCTGAGTCTTTACTCAAAAGCACAAATTTTCCCAATGTACACAAAAGCTGATTAAACTTTAACCCCTCCCCATAAATTAACAAAGAGACCCCAATCAAAGTGAAATGGTACAAAACTTGGTCAGACAGAAGTTTTGAAGCTCTTATCTCCAGTTTACATTCTCTACTGAGATTTCCCATCCTTGATTAATGAATTGCAATTTTTATTTTATTTTATTTTATTTTTAGGACTGTGTCTTTTGCTAAACCTCTGAAACCTCCACAGTGTCACTGGACTCTGAACAGACCAAGACTAATTGTCTTTTTTATAGATCAATCTGCGTCTTACATACCTTCTTTCCCCTCACAAAACACCTAGGAGGGCGGAGGTTCCCAGTGCAGTCACAGCCAGTCTTAAACATCCCAGCGTTTGTCTACACTAGGTCATTTAGTCTGAATTAAATATATGAAATAAGGACTGGTCACACCACACCAGCAGCTCCTCAGGCATGTTCATTTGATGTCAAAGAGGTCTCTCATCTCTTTTGGTTAACTGAAGAGGTTTTACTTCTACTCATCTTAATTCTGAGTATTGAAACAGAGTCCTGATTCAGTTTAATTAATTCCTTTTAAGAATGAATTTGAGTTAATTCTCCCATGGGTCTCACCGCAGAGAGGTGCCCAGAAATCGCCATGTGGCTTAATGTTTAGAATGAGATGGAATTCTTTCAGGATGAACTACTAAACCCCACCTGAAGATTTCATTTTCCTTATTACTGGAGATTGGAGGGAACATTTTAACTCAGAAAGCAATTATGGGCAGTGCTGCCATGCCCATGTTTTGATCATAAGTTTGATGAAGTGGAAAGGTCACAGCTCTTGAAGTCAAGTGCTAGGATGATATTCCCACATGCCACATAAGATTTTAACTGGAAAAACACTGGAAAAAATCTTTGAAGCATAATAATAAAAGCAAAAACAAGACCTCAAATGCATTAGTATTTTTCCAAATCACACATTTTTTTCATACTTGTGGTTGGCAGTGTAACATCCAACAGCATCTGCAAAACACTAAGTACTATTTGTACAGACCAAATGCTCAGGAAGGGAGCCAGAAAAGTGTTCATAGCAGAATTTACCAGCCCTTAAATTTAATTACAAATCCAGAACTAAAACTGTGTTCAATGAAAATTTCACTGTGGTGAGTGCAGTAAAGATGGGCCTGAGCCAAGAGCAAAGAGGCAAATCCAGTCCTCAGAAACCTGGACATTGTTCTGAACTTCACAACTGTGGTACAGGGATGAAAGACCTGGACCTGAGCACCATTCAGCTTGGAGAATTCAAAATCTCTGTCAATCACCATGGGTAGCCAAAGAGCATTTTCAGAGCCAGGGGATGCAGGCGCCCTGCCTGCACCACCTCCCTCCTAGGGGTGTCACCTCCAGCTCCAATGGGGATTGCCAGGGACTCAGCAAATTTGAAATGCTGCAATGCCACATGCACAGAGTGGGCAGACAAGTGAGATCTGGCACATACCAACAAATCCACACTGAAAAACTTCTTTGAAGCAGTCCTGGCCAACAAAAATCTGACTTTTCCTGGCTCACTCTTTTTCCATCTCTCCAGTACCTGCCCACCTTCCACGGGTAGTCAAATACACAAGGTTTTCAGTGACTTTGAGGAGATTGGGGGTTTTTTTATTTTTCCCTCCACCAGATCTCATTGAGGTTTGGCTGCCCAGTGTCTCTGTCCAGGGAAATTGAAAAAAGAAAATGAAAAAGCAGGGGCTGGCCTCTCTGTCCATGGCAGATGATGGGCCTCATCTGTGGCTAATACCAGGCAGTGGTCACGTGCAGTCCTGTGGTGCAGAAATTCTGTCTCACACGATAGATGCTCTTGTAGCTCTGCAATACTGTCTACATTTATTAAGTGAAATCACTGCCTGTTTTCTGCAGCATTAAAAGTGAGCTGGAGTACAATATATTTATTGATTGCTACTAAACACAACCTGGGCCTCCCTCCAGCTTCCACTCTCCTGTTTATTCAAGCAGAGCTTAAAGCACAGACACACACCTGCATCCCCAGGGCAGGTGTGCCCTGTCCATGGAAAAGGTGACCCAAAACTGCTGCCCTAGCCTCTGTGTTTTACCTCTCAGCAGTGATGCACTCCCACATACAGGTGAGTTGAAATGACCAGGAAGGAGAGGGAGTGACAAGGTGATGGGACCACTGGGCAGACAGGACACAGCTACTGGAACTGGCAGGAGGAGGCAACAGGTGTTAAACTCCTGAGATTAAAAGGGGAAGCACAGATGAGGAGGAGGCTGATGGAGGCATCTCCAGAGTTTTCCCTGGGCTGGTATTATGAGGAGCAAGTGTCCTGCAGAAGGAACAGATGCACCTCAGCACTGCACACAGTGGTAGGGACACCGCAGAGAAGCCCAGGCTTGGGTACATCCCATAAGGCAGTGAATCCCACTTTGTTACTACTCTTTGACACTCTGGAGACCCATGGCAGAGAAATGAGGCCCTGGATTTATCCCCCTTTTCCAATTAGCCTCATTTCCCCTCCTCTTCTCCATCCGCCTTGCTGGAATCAATCCTTGTCCTGGCATTTTAAAGGGCAATGTGCACATTTTATGGCTGTCCCCTATAAAACCATTCTACATGATAACACATCCAGCCCTTTATTAGGGACGTTTGGCAAGTTTATTAGCCAGACATTTTTCTGCACTGACAGATGAGGTCCTGCCATCACTTCTCTGAGCACGAGAGGCCCTCTCCTGTCTCCTCCTCCCCTTTCCTGAGCTATCCAACCCCTGATGCCAGCAGCCCACAGACATCCTCAGTGCGCCATAAGGCCCCTCCCTAGGCAGCGGAAGTCCTCAGTGAGGAAGTGCAGCCAGGTGAGCAGCAGCAGCAGGATCTTCCCCTTCATCCCCAGGAACTACCAGCATTTAATTACCCTCTACAGCCACACCCACCGAAGACTCATTAACCCTTCATAGCCAGGGAAATGCTCGTGGCTTTGTGTACAGGCATCCAGAGGGGCAGACTTTCATATCATCATATCATGGCAGGACAACTCCTCAAGTCTCTACAGCAAGGCTGTGCCTTGAGGAGCTGGAAGGTCTTTACATATTTCGGGGGGTAACTGCTTTCATTAAACACTAGGAAACCAATCGGCCTTTGTAGTTTGGGCATTGTGATAATTTGACCTTGATCCCAAGGTCACCACAAACATGAGACCTCGTTTCTGCAGCACTCCATGATGAGATGAAGCTGGGACACAAGTTCAGCAGATGTTACATGGAGCACAGGGGCTCTGCTTTCCAAAAAAACCAGAATTGCTCTGCCAAAGTGGGTTTGTCTCAGCCCTTAGATGCTGACACCACTGAAGCTGTGTCTGTGCCAGCTCCTCCTCCCTGTGAAGCTGGGAGGACTTGATGTAAAGCCAGCTTCAAGTTTTATTGTCCTGTGCTCACAGCTGTCCATGTGTGTAACAGTGAGCATAAGGGTCAGCAGGGGTTTAATGGGGGGTCAGAGATTAAGAATAGAGACTGAAATTTATCTGAGTGCTTACCTGATGCCTCCTCGCCACACTCCAGGGCCACTAGCCACCGCTGCGGGGTTTGCTCCCCACACACCAGCACAGCCAGAGAGGATGAATTCCTGGTAAAAGGGAGCAAGCAAACCTCTGGCTCAGACTGCATCCCAGTCAGGAGGCTGTTGGGCAGTCCCCCTCTCAGGTCAAGGCAGATGGCCCTTGTCACCTTTCAGGTGCTTTGATGGCCCACTGCACATTAAAATGGGAAGAAAATATAAGGCCATATTGGGATTCCCACCCTGCAGGGAGCCTCCCACCCTTGTGGTTGTGGTTTCATTTACTGATCTCGACCTACTGCTGCTATTTAACCCTCGGCAGGACCACCGGGAGCAGTGGTGGGCTCCCTGCACCTTCCAGTCCCCCTGCCCCATGTTGGTTCACATGCCACATTCCCAGGCTGTGTTATTCTTAAGTGCTGTAAATCTCTCACTATTATTCTCTCACTTGATATAGTGAGCTGTGTCATTTTGAAAGGAAATACATAACAGTATATTAAAGAAATCATGGATCTCCTCATTCATGTTTAAAACAAATTTATTACAATGTAAGAAACCCTGAATAGCATGAATTTATTATAATGATTTAAGGCTCCTGGCACTTGAGTTAAAAATGTCTCTCAATAAATAACTTTCCCTTGAAAACACAGCAAATTAATATAGTTTACCATTTCCAAAGTTATATAAATCCAAGAGGCTTAAATCAACAGTACGCTGGATAAGATTACTGTTGCTCAGCCACAGACTGGTATCGCAGCTCAAAGGGATGGAAAAACTGGTGAAAAATGAATGGCACTTTTTTTTCTTTTTTTTTGTTTTGGTCACCTTTCTCTCCTTTCCACCACCCTAGGCTATGTCTGCTCTGTGAAAGTCAGACTAATGTGAAAGGGATGACAGCAGCTGTGGCCTTTTCACACAGGTATCATTAAAACAGAGCGGCTACTCTGCCACCAGACTCAACAAGCACTGTTCTGATATTTCCCCAAAGTGGCTCCAACACACACAACCCCGTTGCTTTCCATAGCAGTGTTTCAATTTAACTTCAGCCCACAAGCTGAGATGTCTCCAGCTTGGCTGCCTCCAACCCTGCTGCAGCCTCCCAACTCTAGAGCAAACACAGGGCTCTAAAAAACTGCCTGGACACCACCCTAGCCGCAGCGCAGGAACACACATGGATGAACTAGGAAGGGAAGTGAAACCCCATATGTGGCTGCAGCCATCAGTGGGGGTGGCAGGTTTTTTCCTGACCCAGAACTTGCTCCAAGAGTGGTCTGTGGAGCTCAGCAGCTGTTGAGGACAACAGCCTGTGCACATCTGTGTCTCCTGGGGAGCACTGGTTTTGCTCAGCTGCATGCACAGCTGGGTACCAGCTCATGGAGAAAATTTCTCACATATTCTCCCTCCCCATGGACCTTTCCTCTCCACAGGCCACCCTGCAGGCAGCAGGAAGAGCTCAGCATCATCAGCTGAACTAGGCAGCTCTTCCCAGGCAGCCCTTCCCTCACCAAGGTTTTCTATCGCTTTTTATTTTATGAAGGCCTAATTTTTCTCTCTTTACTGTCAGCATGTCAATTTTTTCCACAACATGGGTGATGACTACTTTTTTAAACAAAGTATAGCACCAGTGACATCCTGACAGTGCCAATACAGCCAGAGTACACCCACCTGAGCTTTTCAACACAGGAAGTTAGGGCTGTTAAGAGTCAGATTGACAGCCTTGGTAAATTCAAGTCCTCTGTTCAGCAGATGACAAGGAGTTATGAGAAGCAGACAAGGCTTTCAGGTCATCCAGTCCATCTCCCACCCCACCTTTTAATTGTCTCTCTCACCCATGCTATAAATATCTGACTCTTCCCATCTTGTTTCCTCATTATGTCAATTATAGCAGTCCCTGATCATTTTTATTACTCCTCACTGAGATCTCTCCAATCTGTGAGTAAGCTCTCTGGTAATGAGATCCCTGTGCTAAAGACACAAGTGCAAATAGAGGGGCACCAGCTCCACTGACAAGGAGCCATTTCCTCTGCAATTCAGAGATGTCATTGCCTCCTCACCTGCAGCTCAAAAGTCTCCTCATCTGTTTTTGTTGCTATCCCCTGCCTTGTGCTTTCCTCACTCTTCTTCTTCTTCTTCTTTGTTTGTGTTGTCTGGGTCTCTCCCATCCCATCAAGAATGTATCTGGCAGATTGTTATCAAGGTGTCTGAGTTCACAGCTACTGCACCCACAAGTTCATGCTCTATCCCAAACTGACTCCTGCAATCTTTTTCTTTCCTGCTTGGTATTTCTACTTCACATTATTCTTTCCTCCTCAACTCTTCTAAATTTAGCAGGGCCTCCTGGTTTCACTTCTTACACAATTTCTGCTTCAAGAAACAGAACCATGATCTGAAACACAACCAGACCTGGTACTCAGCCCAACACCTTAAAGAAAAAGAAAATCTTCTGGATGTGGCAAAAAAGTGCAGAAATGAGTGTGGGTAGAAAGAGGCCACATTGTCACCATTTCACACCAGCAGCACTGGAACAGCGAATCATCCCGCTCTAGTGTAAACCCTTTAAGATGTGTAAATGCTAGAGAAAGTTCAGAAACAAGGCCTCCAAATCATCCAGGCACAGGAAAAGACAAAAGGACACAAGGCATAAAGGATGCTATCTCAACAAAGAGAAAGCTCAACCACGAGTTTATCAATGCCTTTGGAGTACTCAGTCTGGCAACATGGCAACTTTGTAATCCTTCTTCTAGAGGTACAACACAGTCCAGCAACTGGAAATTCAGGTAGATAACCTCAGCCTCAAAATAAGGCAGTTTTGTAGAAGCAAGAATAATTGCATTCTGGAAAATTTTGACACGGCACTTTTAAAATTTCAATGCAACTTCCTCGCAGTCATCTCTAACTCAAGAATAAACTAGATTTTGCGTCTGTGAATTCATCTTGTCCTTTCCCTCATTATCAGGTGTAGCAGAGGAGAGGAGTTCCCACTCTGTTCCTAATGCTCAGAGCAATCAACACTTTTGTGTTTGGGCAGGTGCTTTAATCAAACCCATGCTTCACAGTTTTAATGTAGTTGCTAGTAAGCAACCAGGAAATATACCTTTTTTCAGCTTTTCACTTTCCTCTTGTCTGTAGACAGGAGACCAGAAATAATGAACTCACACTGGTTATTGAATGCTCTGAGTGAAAATTATTTTGTTTTACATACTCAGGACAAATCCTGAATCAAGGAAACTAGGCTTCCATGGCAGATCATGAATTAGTTCATCAGCTGGGACCACCTGGGCATCTCTCAACCCATGTATGTCAGGACCTCACCTCTTAGTGACATCTGAGCTTCTCCAGTTTAGCTCCCCAATGCCTGAAATGACCTCTTCAAGCCTCAAAATACATGAAGCCTGAGCACTGCAGCTTCCATTCAATAGGAATGTCTGGCCCATACGTTTCTGCTCTTACAGGTTACAGTTCACAGACATATTTTGGTGGATACCTCCAGTGCCCTCTACTGTTGGCACTAATATAGATCACAGCCCCTTCTGAGAAGTGGTGGTAAACACAGTTCAGCACAGAACCCACAACATGCTGTGGAGGGAGGCAAATTGGCTTCCCCAGGGCTGGAAAACAAATACAGTTCCCCCTCAGACCATCCTTTTCCTGCAGCTGGAATGCTCTTCCAACCTCTGTTAACAAATGCAGGAGTCCTCAAGAACCAGCACTGGCCAGGCCAAGTTGGGTTTCTTGCTGTTTTCTAGCTGAATTCTGCTTTCAAACACCCTAGTCAAGGATTGCCACAAAATCTCTGCTACACAGCTATGCCAGAGATGCTCAAGGTAGATGTCTCTCAGCTATGTGGAGTCACAATATTATAAAACATTTATTGTCACTGTGAGCAGACAAGCCTTCCAGGGCTTGGAAGCAGGGAGCAAATCTGGACCAGGAGAGGCATTTTCCAGAAGAAAGCCACACAGTCAGAGCAGACTACATTGCTTCTGCCGGTTTAAATCACTTCATTCAATATTCTGTGTTGTCTTATGTACCATGCAGTTATGTAAATTTATAAATCATACAGTAATTAGCACACAATTTCATAAATTTAGTAACAGTGAAAAAGGAGGTTTCTAACTAACCAGGCTGTACTCTCTCCCCCACAGATGGTACAAATTCAAATACAGCCTGGAGGTCATACTTGAGAAAATCTTTGCTGCAACTTCTAGTGTTTAACCCCAGGCTCACATGCACTTTCAAGGACTGTCTTTTGGGTATCTTAGGCTCAATCTCTCTGAAGTGCAGCTAAGCCCTTTTCTCTCCTTAACACCAAACTTCCACAGCTCATTGGATCACTGCAAATTTTCTTAGTTTATTCTGATTCTCGCTCTCCAATCTCCTATTCTTCAGCCATCTAAGTCACCATTCCTTGTGACCAATTGAGTTCAGTCCATGCTCTGGGTTATACCTGGGTTCTGCATAGTTGCTCTCCATGTGCTCTGGCCTCCCTGTCCAGCTGCTCTAAAGGGGACACACTAAAGTTAGGCCAAGGTAATTCCTTACTTTCCCTCATTTGCCAAGCATGCCTTGGACAGTAGCTCCTCAAATGCAGGAACATGATTTGGAAACGGGTGTGGAGTCATAAGGCTCTTATGGGAACCAGTGTTTGAAAACATTTCTCACTTTAAGATATAAGTACACAGTTTTTCTTCATCAGCTTATTCTAGTTTAACAACTCATCCCTGTCCTCTGGCTCACTCCTACTTCATCTCTACCTTTGGTACAGTTATCGCCTTGCATATTTGTCCTTTCTTGCCTTCACCTCCGTCCTGTCTTCCTTACTCTTTAATTCACTTTTTTGTTTCAAAGCATGGTGCTGGCTCTCCAATTCTCTTCTCCTTTGTATTTTTGACCTTTCTCTTACTTCACGCTCCGAAGGAGGCCTTGCTCCTTCTCACAGTAAGACCCATGCCCTGGAGAGGAAGAGAAGGCTTAAAACAAATTCTTCATGTATCTTAGCAAACTGGAGACTCACAACATAGTATGATGTGATGCTGTGGGAAACAGAACACATTGTCAATGGCAGTATTGACATCTGAGCTGGACAAAAATCAGAAGATAAGCCAAATAGAAGTCTGGAAGAATAAATTAAACCCCCAGATAATTTATTAGATTAAGAACTGACATACATATATAAATACGTGCTTAAAATGGGATTCAATAGCAAGACTGGAAAGGCTAGAAATGAAGAGAGTGTGATCATTACAGGGCTGTGATGTGCAAAGTGCACAAAAGCAGTAACTACACAAACAGCCAGCAAGTGTGTGTACACAAACCACATGAGAAGGGCACAAACTGAAGGCATGGGTAGGAGCCTTAGCAGCTGTCACGTTACTCCACAAAGCCTTATGGAAAACACAATCTGATGTGTAGCTGAAGCATATTCACTGGGAACACTCTGGATAAACAGTCTATGCTGGAACAACTCTCCAGCAGCAGGTCCCAATATAGAAGCTCAAACTTAAAAGGACACTGTCACGTCATTGCTTTTGCTAATTTAATTTTTGCATTTCCACTACTGTTTTAGCAGACAGAAAACAATTCCCCTCCCAGTACCAACTACTGATTTTGTCCTTTCCTATTTGACAATCATTGTTTTTTTTTTCCCTAAGGCTATAAATGTTTTAATAACTTCAACTTTGTAGTGCCTCATGGCAAAATATCTTTGCTTGCACTGACTGCTAAACACTATTCCTAATGTACTGGTGATAACTAGAGCAAGAGCTAGCATTATAAAAAATGATTTTCCACAGGGTCTACGAAATAAATAGGTTCTGTTTCTTTTGTCCACATCTCACAGAGAGTTAAAGCACACAGCTCTTCACCCATCCAGCATTTCAACACTCTTTTACTAGAAAACTTTGCTTCACAAAGGTGTGCCTCCTGTGTAGGTCTGACTGAGGGATGGCACCTTGAGCATAGAGCCCACAAACCTGACGATGTCCTTTTAGAAAGAGCTACAACCAAAAAAATACAGATTCAAGCCAAAAGTCAGAATTAGAATTTTTTACAGACCAAGTGATCATAAGAAATCCTAAAGCAGCTAAATATTGGCACCCACAAAAGAATCAAAGAACAAAATGCTCCCACGGAGCGTTCTTAACTCAAAGGCACCTTTCAAGAAACATGTATGTATTTTTTGCTGTTTTGAAAGGTCAGTTAGCATTTATCAGAAAAGGCAATTAAAGTTTCAGTCAAACTGGAAAAGAGATGAGAAGCAAATGGGCTGAAATCAGAGAACTGTTTCTCTATTAAATACCAACACTTGAAAAAAACACCACAAAGCTAAAAAAACACCATGAAACAATCCCAAACTCTAAGATCTATGTAACGGTTATCCCCAAATTTCCTGCTGGTCCTTGTACATTTTCTCTTCTTTCTCCTCCTTTTTCCCACTCTCTTTAAGCAGCAAACTACTCATCAATAAAATAAGAAAACTTATGTTGCCACCTGCTCTACTTGGGCCAGGGCACTGAATACATCTCTGGGGCTCTTAGCAGAAACCTAGGCCTTCACACACCCAGGGAATAGAACAAGAGGGACAGCAGATGGAATATTCTAGAAAACTGTAATACTTCACTAAAAGGACAGACCATGCAGGGACTTTCCACAGCAGTAATTTTCTGGTCCAGCAATGCTGCTTTCCTCCTTTCAACTCCTCCAAGCAGCTTTTACCATTCAGCTGGGATGCACAGAAAGGATATCATCCAATTTGTGATTAAGACTGGGCTTGAATGAAGCAGCCCAGAGTAACCTGAGGTTCTTCTTCCCTTTCGTTCTCCTTTTGTTTCACTGACAGAGCATGGTGCTGCCAGGAGCTGCAGGGCTCTCATCTGAGATCCACCCCTCAGAGCATCACATGTTGCACAGGAGCAGTGTGAGGAGGCAGGCAGCAGCCACACCCCAAGCATCAGTACAGCAACTCAACCCAGCCATTAAGATAAGCAGGGTTGCCTAAAGAGACTGTCTAAAAAGCAGTACTGGCCCATGAAGTGTTTGGGAGCAAATGGCCTAGAACTTGCCCGTACTGGATCAATTCTACCTTCCCCTCACTGCAATTTTACTCTGCAAAATGAGTATTTTAGTCTCGTATTTCTAGGAACACATGCCAGTGGCTACTGTTACAATAAAATATGAACATTGCATTGTGGAGAAAATGACCATTAATCCTGTAATGTGCAGTCATTTTTACCAATTCGGCACATTTCTTTAAATAACCAAGCACATGCAGTAGATGGAAATGCATTTAAATAAACTGAAATAGATACAACATGAATAATTAAAGCTGGCAGGAAAGTGTGCATTGTGAGCTGCTAGTGGAAATAATTACTGATCTGTCTTATTTACAATGGAGCCTGGATGCAGGATCAAAATAGTGCAAGTTAGTGAAAATGTCTTAAGACTGCTCTTATACTAGCACTAATATGTAATATGTACTAATACACTTTTCATCTTGAAAAGTACATCAAATAGGTTTTGGATCTCTACAATGTCAGATTCTGTTCTGCTATTTCAGGGTTACGTTAACCAGCACATAAACTCTGTCAAATAGCACTGATTTAAAGAGTAATATAATTCAAAGCTGTGCCTAGTACATCAACCTGCAACATCATTTATTAACATTATCAGACACTGTAGAGTTGAGCTTACGATATATCCCCTAAAAACTCAGCATCTTAAATATCAGAATGTTGAAGGAAAAAGTAGATCATAAAATCAGTGAAGAAGTACTAAAGTGTGTGTACCTTTATAATACGCCAGGTTTTAAACAGGCTTGTTTAATTAGAAAATAATCTACTTTGAACATGCTGGTTCTTGAATGTTAGGCAGTTCTTGCAAACTGCTTTAGAGCCAAAAAAATCGATAATGAAATATACTTCCGATATAAGGCTGGCAAAACTGTGACTTCAATCTATTAGAAAATGTTGTGCATTAAAAAAAGCTATTTTAAATTGATTTCTTGGCACATGAAAGGTTTAGGAAAAAAGTTAACACTTTCTGATTGGCATACCCCAATAATATACTTGCATCATGATTACTAAAGCCAAAATGAACCTGGATGCTAATTAGCTATGTTTTAGAAGAGGGAAAACAAGTAGTGATCACTCAAATAATTTAAGAGTAGCTGTAGACCAAGGAGTTGTGTCAAATAAAGAAGATCTCCTCAAGGAGACAACTCTCCTCCATCTCATCTGCTCTGCTCCTGGGGCTGCAGGGAATCTGACACCAAGAGGAGGACAGCCCATGGCTGGCACAGCAGGGTGTGTGCATTTTGTTCTTGTCACAAGGTTCTCGGCAGAGATGTCCCACAGCTGATACTGGGTTCATAGCTTCCACCAGGTCAAGAAGAGAGGCTCCGTACCTACAGAAACATACCGAGAAAAGAGCTCTATTAAGATCACAACACTATGCAAGAACTGAATCCAGTTTTCCTGCCTCCATAAATCAGACTAGTCTTAGATTTGTCTGAGAGGGGCCACCAGCACAGAATTAATTTTGCTGTATGGACCCCTGTGAGTAATTTTTCAGTACACAGAAGTACTGAAAAAGAGGCAAGCGAAGCATGGGTGCTCAGGTTATTTTAGGCTGTTTCACCACCTTTTCCATTTGAGGTGTGTATTATCTTACTTGTACTCTGGAGACTGAACAGAGACCTCAGAGAGATGATAGTCAAATATACCAAACAAGGCAGACCCATGCCAGTAATAGTAAAGTGACTTATACACATGCTACATTCTGTTGTTTGT